>JAWZYV010001819.1:0-18096 GCA_038373885.1 Cheiracanthium punctorium
CGCAAGCGTAACATAGTTTTACCTCTCTGAAAACTTTTTTAGCTACGTGTGTGTTTGCTGGGAGGCGCATTTTCGTACTTTGCACCACTTAGAAAAATCTGGAGTGACTCCACTCGACTTCCAAACACTTACGATTAAGATCATTAAAAAGCATTTAAATAAATTTTAATCGATGAATAATTCAAACATATATACCAAATTGAAGCTCAATCGAATGCACCGTTTAAACGCTTGCACACTTTCAAGAATTTCTCCCCATATGCCATTATGCCATAATATAAAAGAAATTTTGTCGTAGCCCTGTAGAAAAACTATAAGTCTTATACACACCAAAATCAATACCGGTCTTAAGATGGGGATTTATAACATATATACCCAATTTCAGCTCAATCGAAGGTACCGTTTAAACGCTAGCGCACTTTCAAGAATTCCCCCCCATAGGCCAGAATGTAAAAGAAATCTTTGCCGTAGCTCTGTAGAAAACCTATACACACCAAAATCAATACTGGTCTTAAGATATTGGTTCATAACATATATATCCAATTTGAGCTCAATCGAATGTATCGTTTAAACGCTAGCGCACTTTCAAGAATTTTCCCCCTATAGCCCATAATGTAAAAGAAATCTTTGTCGTAGCCCTGTAGGAAAACTATAAGTCCTATACACACCGAAATCAATACCGGTCTTGCGACGGTGGTTAATAACATATACACCCAGTTTGAGCACAATCGAATTCCCCGTTTAGGAGCTATCGTGTTCACTCACATACACACAAACACACACACACACACATACATACATCTCGTAAAAATAGCATAAATGAATTCAGAAGACCTCCAAACGTGCCAATACACCAAATCTCGAAGTCGATTTTTTTCATGATTACAATACTTTCCTTACATGGTACATGTTGGAAAGTAAAAATGACTAGGACGGGCACTGTTAATTAAAGATGTATTGAAGACATTTATTTTTAAAGGGAGGAGCTGAGTGTGAGAATGCTGTGTTATCTAATGATGCAACAACTTAAGCTTGGTGATTGTTAATTTAAAATTGTGAATCCTCGGCCCTTTTTCGAAGGCAATTTTTGTGCTTATGAATTTTTTTTCTGAAAGTTGCACGAGACATACAGCTTTACTGTTATCACACGTCCCTAGTGTTTAGGGTGAATATGCATCATCATTATTATTTTTTTTTTTCGAGTGGTAATTTAAAACATCACAATCATTTTAACATCATTGGTTTGTTTTTAAAGCTGTTCAAAAGTCATTATTGAAGATTTCATTTAACGGTGTTGTTCGAAAAGCATGTGATTTTGGTACATAAATACAAATAAACTAATTATGTCATGCATTTCAAACTTTCTAGAATGCTTCTTTACAAGCTGTACTATACACTGCAATGAGGGATAAACCCGCATCCGTTGCAAAACTTTCAGAAAAAATACTTAAAAATGGACAATTTAATAGGAGGTGTCACTTTTTAAAAATTTTTTGCTGTGCAATTCCATTTTATAGAATTTTTTCTGAAAGTTTTATAAAAAGGCACCGCTGTTTCATTGATTATGGAGGGTAATACAGCTTATACAGAATTATCCTGAATTTTTTCGAGTCCCTGGGACAATTAGTTTATTTCAGTTTGTGTACCTAGACCTTGAGAGAGATTTTGTTTCTTCGAACTATACCCTTAAATTACCACCAATCAGAGAAAAAACAACTCAAATTGCTATTGTTTAAAGATTTCACATTTTTTAAAAGTGTGCGTGTCTGTTTGCGATTAGCTCCTCAAAATGATGCTCAAAACAATGGCAAAAAATTTCATCCGTAGAGTAGCATATGCATTATAGCTTGCGGTAAATAAATTGAATAAGATTTTGTTAACGAAAAAATACGCTCGAAATAATTAAGTGACGCATATAAAAATAGACTACTTACTGTAATTGGGGGGGGGGAATAATTTATTGCAATGATGAAATAGTGCAGCCACATAAATCCCAGTTTGCTTTCTAAATTAAGAATTTTGCACAATTTGCGAGAAATTTCGAATATAATTATTTAACGTTTCGTAATACTTAAGAAAGAACAATGCGAGCACTTAAACATTATGAAACGCCATCAGTCGTATGAGGAAAAAAATAGGATAGCTATTTTTATTTGATTTTGTTCCTCCTTTCAGTCTGTGAGTATATATACAGGCATCAACAATCGAGGCACTCCTTTAACGGGACGGGACGTTCATCGATCCAGAAAAGATGAATTTCTTGCTTGTTGGACTGCTGTCGTTTTGCGTGGTCGCATCGTCCGTCCACTGCAAGCCTGGAAGCATATCTGATGAAGACACTACCGACGGTGGCAGCCCTGATGGGGATACAACCGGAAGCGGCAATCCTGATGAAGAGTCGACAGAAGACAGCAAGCCTGATGAAGAGGTGACCGCAAACGACACTCCTGGTGATGAAGTTCCCGAAAACGGCAAGCCTGGCCAAGGGGTGACACCAGATGACGACGAGGTTGATGAAAATGGTGATTCTGATTCTACAGGGAAGCCGTCGACACCCCCTGAAGGTTGAGTGATGAACAGAGTCTGCTGCCCTTTTCACGTGTAAGTGGGGATGTACTACTGTGTGTCTCCAATTTATCAGATCGAAATCGAGCATGCAGATGAAAGTGATTAAAGAGGCTTCGTTATAATGTTCAATATTCTGTTATACAACCAACTTTTAAAAAATTCTGTAGATGAAAAAGAAGTTGTGAACGACCGTAAGCAAAAATAAAAATAATTAATTTTCAGTATCAATGGCATATTTATTTACTGTGTAACTTGTTATAGCATATCTTATTTTGCCTTATTAAGAGAAATTCGTATTTTATTGTTGTCGTTTTTTCTTTTCTTTTCTGCAGGACATGCTGATAAATTGGTATAAACTAATTTTTAAATGATCACTATCAATATTTAGATGTAACAGAAAATAATGCGTAAAAAGCTAATTGAAGAACTAAAAGGATATATATATATATAGAGGTACTTTATTGTAAGGAAAGAATAACTGCATGCTTCATGATTTTAAAACTATTTTTAGCTATTATAAATTATCAAATTCTCTAAAAACTCTTCTGCACCACTAATAAAAAATGCCATTAGAATGTTACATTTTAACTTGAATTCTTCACATACTTTATCATAAATTAAATAATGAAATTGATATTTGTATCGAATTTTACAAAAATGAAAATATCTTCATTTACAGATGTAGTACTTCACTGCCAGAAATATAAAGTACTTAACTCAATAAAGTTAACTGCATAATTTTAATTTATACAGTCTATTATACAATTAGAAAGTATCAATTGAGCAAAACAAAATTCGGATTTACCGAAAATATAATGAATTGCCAGATGATATAATGAATTTTAAACGGATTAGCCGCTTATTCGGACCAAATCTTAAAGAACCGAAACAAACGCTGTTACAGACTAAGGTAACCATATTTTTTAACGTAAATTGAGGACATGTCCCAATTGCTTTTTTTTTTTTTTTTTTACATTTTGGGGACAAATTGCAAAAAGAACAGAAATTGGGGACTGTCTTCGAAAATTGAAGACGTATGGCTACCTTAGTCTAAAGCATATAATCGGCTTTCTAAGGTAGCCCTTCAGAAAAGAGAGGAAAGTTGCTTGAAGCAAGTCAGTAGGAGGGTCGGAGAATGGTCAATAATGTCCAAGCAAAACTGCTTCCATCAGCGTGATGTTCTTCTGGGGTGTATGAGGTCTGGCATTACCGAGTTGGAAAGGCTGAAGTGGCCGACGATTTGCTTCGCAGACGAAAAAGCGAGATACTTCTCGACAACGTGGCTGAACACACAAGGACAGGATTTTTACTAAAACGGTACGGAATTGGAATATTCAAACTCATCCCGCAAAGCGACAAACACCTGCTAAATCGACATGGGAACTACGTCAAAAAGAAACGTAATATACATACTGTCAGTTGGCTATATGAAATAAAATGTACACCCTTCACTCTATTTTTTGTAACCTAACTTTTTGATGAACCCCGGTATTATATTTGAGGCTTAGAATGCCCCTTTTCAAAAATGGTTCATCTTGTTCACGTTTTTCAGGACCAAACAAAACAACCCTGACCCTCATGCGTGAGGTAATGAAGTGATTAGCCCATTCCCTGCTGGTGGTTCGTTTTCGCACCATTTAATTTTTTTTTTTTTTTTCAAGGCCTTAAATTGGGACAAACAGTTTTTGTTTAATTGTTTCATGTAAATGAAGAATTATAATTTTACAAAATATTTTTTAATACTAACTGGTACCTATTTGTAATTAAAAGAAAATTTCAATGTAAGGCAATTTAACGTTTCAATTTTTAATAAGATCATCGATCTCAAAATAGTTAGCGCCATATGATGAACATGTCTTCGCTAAAAAAATTCAATAATTTTATTCTTTAAGAACAAAATGGCATCTGCAGGTAAGATCGTAGTTTAATTTTTCCTTGTATTTTTAAAGCTTAAAATTATTGGTGCGAAAACGCACCATCAGCATGAAGCAGTATAAAAATAGAATAAGAGAAGTTTCAACTTGGATATTTTCATTCTTTTTTTAGCTAGTTTTTTTGGTCGACATAGACGTTTTTTGACTCTTCCAGAAGCCATTCATTTATTTAATGATTTTATGTAAGATTTTTCATATTTTCTTGTATGTACTTTTTTTATAATGGTTCCTGTTGATGGTGCGTTTTTGAACCATTTTGTTGCTACCACAAAAATAACAAAAAATTTTTTTGTTTGCATTTATGTGTTATTTAGCAAGCATATAACGTAGAAAAATAGTATCTTGCAAAAGCTTTCATCAGAAGTATGTGCGGCAGGGAAAGGGTTAAAATCAAATAATGTCAATCGTGACCTAGTGCGTCATTTCTTGACTTTCGTGACCTTTTTTTATATTTCTTGACTTTTCCGTGATGGTAGACACCCTGAAATTGATAATTCCATCGTGGCTGATGTGGAAGAAATTTCGGGCTGTGACATTTCGATCGGTACTAGGGACAATGAACTCACAACAGTCAACACCTGGCCCATCAAGAACAGCGAAGCGAAGGAGAAAGCTCTAAATTTTGGATTTGTTAAATGCACGAGCACGTGGATTAGGCCTACGGGGGATATCACGGAAAAAAAACAAAAAACGCGTCGCTTACTCTACCTCACAAGGTGGTGTGTAAATGTTTTTTGGCCAAAACGCATATTGATTACACTTTGGGGTGTTTGTACGCCAAAACTATAGATTTTACGAAGAAAAGGTATTTACATAAATTGTAGGAAATTTTTCCTAGTTTCTTTTTTTGTAATTGCTTTTTTTTTTTTTTTTTGGTGTGTGTGTGTGAAATGAGCTGGAAAGGAGATATTGTCAAAAAACTGCTTTTAGGCACCATTTTTCGAATATGGCGGCACGAGCAGCAAATATACGAGATGGCAAAGTTGAAATTTGGAAAGAGCACATCGAAATCCATAAAATTGCCCATTTTCAAAACTCCCGGAAAACTACCAAATGACTGGACTGCAAACTCAATATCATTTTTTTTAAAGCAACCAGTTGTTTACATCATTGCAATCAACGTTAGACAGCAGACCTTCCTTTTTACCAACAACATGTTTAAGAAATTCTGTAACACAAAGTATTTGACGAAAAAACTACAAAATTTAAGTACACCAAAGTTTCTGGATCTTTCAGAAAATCAGAAATTTTAATGTATTTCTCACCTGTTATGTTTTGCTTTGGCAAGAAATTAAGAAAGTACTCAGGGCCGGATTTAGACTTGATAAGTCACTAAGCTCATTTTTATTCATGACAAACTTAAAAATGCAAACTCTGGTAAAAAGAAACAAAATAAACATCCTAACTAATATTTTAAATGCGAAAGTGAGTTTGTTTGTTCATGACTCTTTTACGCCTAAACCGCTGAATCAATTAGGATGCATTTCGGTTTAGATATAGATGGGATCCTGGAGTTGGTTATAGGCTACTTAGAATTTTAGATTTTTAATTACTTTTTTATTAATTAAAAACTGTTTTTACGTTGCATGCTTGTCGAGTTTCGCCCGTATCATACGATTCGTGTTTTGAGCTAACAAGAATGCTATTGCTTCAACAAAGAAGCGCGTGCATCTGAAAAACATTAAATACCACGGAAATTAAGCCAGTTTTATGCCAAATCTATCTATCTGTAATAATAAAAATGAATGTTCCAGACAAATCTACAGAAAGCAGAGCTTTGAAAATTTGAGCATGACTGAGCCCATAACTTCGGTAAAGTGCACCTGAGGCTCAGAATTTTGAAATTTTAACTACTTTTCTAACTATTAATTAAAAGCCGTTTTATCGCTCGCACAAAATGATTTATGCTTTTAAAATAAAGCAGAAATTCTATTTGCAAAATCACATGCATTTGAAAAATATGGAAATTATGTTGATTTTACGCCAAATTAAAAAGCATAAGTAAAGAAAAGGGTACTTACGTATTATCCCGGCGGTCCGCCAAGACAAGCAATTTTTTGCCGAAATAAATGCCGTGCACATGAAATTATTAATGCTTTTGAATACGATTGGCAACAGTTTGGCAACTCATTTGATGAAAAAACAGTTTGGCGGGAATGACCGCCGGGATAATACGTAAGTACCAAGAAAAGTCCAGATGTGTTTCTTAAAGTTCATAAATTTCCAAATCCTACCAATAATTTAAATGTGTACGTTTGTGTGTTTGACTGAATCACACAAAAATTGTTAAACGGATTTGAAAAAATTTGTAATGAAAATAGCTGGATTAACATACTGGCAGCCTTTCAAGCATATAGCATAAATAATTCTTTTACAAAGACACACAAAATAATTCTAATGAATTGCGCTCTATGGAAATTTTGTAGCTACTAAACCGATTCTAGAACTTTTTTCACTGATTGAAAGTTGCATTATTCCTGAGTAGTATTGTTTGTTTGTTTTTGGATACAGACCGATTAACTGAACTAGGGTCCTAAGCCTATATGGAGAATTCCTCTGTGGGGGACTTTCTAAGGGATCCTAGCCCGTATTTACGTGAGGTTTCTTAGAAAACCATGGAAAACTGGGAGCGGCTAGGTCGACAGGCACAATCGGGGTTTGAACCTGGCATCTCCCGCCTTGCAGTTTTGAGAGCAGAACTTCATAGACACTGGTGGCATCCTAAGTGTTATAGGCTACCTTTAATGCACATATCACAGATAGTTCTCTTACACGGATGCTAATAAGAATTACATTCCGCTCTATGTGCATCTCTGTAAGTACTGAACCAATACCTAAACTTTTTTTACTGATAGTAAGCTATACTATTCTTGAGTATTATAGGCTAAAATTCATGCATGTAGCATAAATACTTCCTTTACAGGAACCCTCAAAATAATTCTAATACATTACGCTGTCTGTGTATCTCTGTAACTACAGAACCGATTCTAAAACTTTTTCACTAATAGAAAGCTGCTCTATTCCTGATTAACACAGACTAAAATTCATGCATATAGCATAAATATTTCTTTTACAAAACAGTTCGCAAATACTGTCATAACTGTCTCTATTCGCCAAATGCCCGAAAAAAATCTAAATTTAGTAATTCCGCATACTCTCTTATTTTAAATGAAGTATACTACCATGCATTATACTTATTTGAAACGAGTAAAAAGCAAATAATATTTAAATGCAGTTTCTTTTGTCGCAACAATATTTGTTATTCACACATGCTACATTTCTCTCGGGACCTAATTCTAAAGCCGACGCGGACGAAGTCACAGGTAGCAGCTAGTATCTAAATAAATGAGAAAAATTTGATTTTTTCCCCACAATCTTCTCATGAAATATTCCAAACCAATAATATTCTTTTGAGGTATAATGCAATATTTAAACAGTTTTTAAAGCAATCAAATTATGCCATTGACTCAAAAATTTTAATTGTATCTTTACAAGTTACTAGCTTTAAGAAATTTCCAGAAAAAAATAAGCAGTTGAAAATTTAGGTATATATTTTTTAAAAATGTTGAAGCCGATTGTACGCCGAGGTGTACAATTAAAATTTTTCACCGGCCCAGACCTCGGTTTGCGGCGTGGTGCAAATGCCCGGTGCACAGTGGCAAAACCACCTAGAGCCTTCTCTAGGAGGCTTGGACAATGGAGAATTTGTGTGAAAATCCTGGCCAAAAATATTTTTCATGTGTTTTAAACGTTAAAATCATTACTGTTAACTTTTGACTGACGTTTTAGTATTACATACTTCTTAAATTATGTTAAAAAGCATGTTGTCGCCATCACTCGAAGTTGGTTTCTAACAAATGTCTTGTCTGGGGTATGTCCCTTACTCGGAAGTACTGCTATTGTATAATACCACTTATAAATGTAATACCACGAGGCTGTCGATCTAACGGTCTGGAGTTTTGGACGATTTTCTCCAGATGTCACGTGAATACGCGTTAGAACCCCTTAAAAAGCCCTTCGCCCACGGCAACCTTCCCGTTAGGCAAATAGCCGTGCCTTAACCACAATAAAAGTATACAAATGTAATACTTTACTTATAATAATACTTATAAATATAATCTCCATGCAAAAACCCTTAACTGGTTAAAAATTTGTGACGCAGCATTTTACTTTATAGCTCTATGAATTTTAAATATGGGTCTTAAAAATAATGATATCAAATTTTGAGTGACGCCCTGCTGGGATTTTTAAAGATTTGTTTTTAAATTCCATTACAGTTACTTTCGTTTTATTTTCTAAAGAAGATTTACGCATTTAAGCAATGCTTTTAATTATGAAATACACTGTCAAATATATCACACTTTTACTGAGTCTATATAATGTATTCAAATGAATTTATTTCAATAATTTAATTTATCTTTGGCGTCACACTATCCTAAAGGGCAAGCAAAATTTTCATACACATTTCACTTAGTTTGATTACTATGACACTAACTAAGTATTCACGTAAATTTTACTTGCCCTTTTAGATAGTGTGACGCAAAAGATAAATTTGAATTGCAAGGCAGTTGAATTTTTAAAACTTAATAAACTATTAATTTCTTCTTCCAAGATATCCTGAAACTATTTGCTGAAACAAGTATTTTAATAAACAAGTACTATAATACAAAAAGTTTTATTAATATATATTTTATTTATAAAAACAATACAAAGATTTTACAGTTATGGCACAAGCACAGCCTATTATACATAAAGTGTCAAATTACTGTGCAAATACTGATTTTAGGATTTTCTTTCTTTTTCCTCTGTAATTAGTCTCCCAATAATAATTTTTTTTTCGTTGATTTTTCTGAACCTTTGTCATGAAACTTGTTCATTTTAAATGAAAACTTTAATTAACCCAATTTTAATTATTTTATATTTTAAACCACGGGTATGTGTAAAAAAAAAGGTGTAAAATAATATCTACAGTGAGCTTTCTGAAAAATTTTACTTAACAGACACTTTATTGACAGAGATATTAATACTGATCTCAGAGAATTTGTTGTACAGAATCGATTTTTTAAAATAAGGAAATAAGTTTCCTGCGTCATGATTTAAAAATGCTATTATAAAACAAAATTTCAGTGCATTTATGTTTCAATGAATTTAGCTCGTTTAACAGGAACTTAATAATGTTTGGCAATTATTTCTTAAAAACATTAATATCAATAAAAAAGATTTTTCCTAGAATTGTATTTTAAGAAATATGAAAAGAATTATATTGAATTAATCTGCGCACTATGCCTCCTCCTCATCCATTTTTATTATTTCAGGGAATCTAGAAATTTCATTATATGGAGACTCAAATACCATAACTCTCCAAATATAGAAGAATAATTGTCCTTTAGCAAATTTTTACAGTAGATGCTACGAAACAAGTTACTTATGCATGGATGATTTTTAGAGAACCAAGGTTTGAAAATCTTATTGCTCTCAAACAAGATTGAAAATTACAGGTATTCTATTTTGAAGAACTTGTGGGAACGAGTTACCTGGAACAACACAATGTAAGTGAATTCACCGTAGCAAGTTCAGCAAACTTTGCCAATTAAATAATCTACTAACAGGAAATTCATTCACAAAACCTAGAATGTCTGTCCAGTTTTTTAGGAGTCTTTTGTTGTAGTTTGGAAAACAGCCCTTGTAGACCAAGACTATGCAATCTCTTGCATCATCCAGAATTTGCTTGTCCCTGGAAGTTCGCTCGACCGAAGCCATGTAGAATGATGCTCTTTCTCCCAGAAGTCCGGCTGTCAGGATCATGGCTAGGTAGGCCTGCGTTAAATAAGGATATGTGACTTCGATGTGAGATCCTATACTAGCCTGCCCGCTGTTGTTGAAGTAGAAAGTCTGTATGCTGCCGTAAGTGTCGAGTACCCTGTGCAAATGGTCGACTTCATCGACCCCCAGTGGAACTCTCCTGTTGAAGACCACTTTCGACAGCTCGTCCTTGCTACGATACCCCTGCTCGCAGTCCAATAGTGCGTCGATGACGGTCTATAACATTATCGATCTGACGTACCTGTAAGGAAGGGACATATATATATATATATGTTATCCGTAAAGTTTGAATGATCATTTTAGGTGAAAATAGATAGACATCTTAATGCTATTTTTGAGTAATCATTTTTGAGTAAAAATGAGAATAAATAAGATGATTTTTTTAAAAACATGCATCACTACTTGTTCTTTGGTTTTTCTCATGCCCTCTTGCAAACTCTTTGCGCCCCCCTTGGGGGTCGCGCCCCACAGGTTGAGAAATGCTGATTTAAGGAATATAAATGAAAAATTTTGAAATTTTTGAAAATTGGGTTGGGCTCTTCACAAAAAATAAAATGTAGGGATTACTGGATCTGTCTTCAGCGTTCTCAGAGGGTAGAAGAAACTTCTGACCATATGTATATATATATATATATATATATTATATATAAAAGACCATCTGTTGTTGTTTCTTATCCTCTTGGTGCAGATATACTACACCAAGTCCAAGAGACCTTGTTGCACAATGGATTCAAAAACTTTCACCTGGTCGTCCGACACATTTGACTCAAGGAGACACCAATGCAAAGAAGGAGATGGTCAGGAGAAGCGGGAAGTGAGCACACGGAGGGTGGGAAAATTTTCTCTCTTCTGGAAAATTTGAAGCATTTCAGATGGTCAGTTCGGAATCCGACCAAAGCAGTCTGCGCGGGTATAGGCCCTCTGCAAGTCAAGGAAAGGCCAGGGCATTTAGCTGAATACCAGGGATGGTCAGGTGGGATTCGCCAGGTAGAATTGTAATTAATTTTATGGATACTATAAATCTCTGATGGCTGCAAGGTAATAGGTGAGGGAATCAGAAGAAGGTCACGAGCACTTTTAGCTAGCTGATCAGCAGCCTCATTTCCATGCACCCCAACATGTGAAGGTATCCATTGAAAACAGACACTTTTGTCAGGTCCCAGATCGGTAAGCTTTGATAGGATGTCATGTCCAGGTTGTTAAACTATTTTTGGCTAATCTATGATGTATCGAATTGAGCTACTGATGTCATTTAAAATCCAGAAAGTCTTTTTTAATGCGACTTATTTTCATATTTGTGCTTCATAATTCAAAAGTATTCATCAAGTTTTCAACAGGCTTGGGGGGAAAGCGAGGCTTTTAAAAACTCATGATGGAAGTGGGGGCCGATTTACACAGTTGGGGATACCCCTGCACAGCTTACATTTGTGGAATATTACTTAAATTGAAACTAATTTACGTATCTGAAATCATCTTTGCATCTAATTTATGCATCCTAATTGTAGTAAACTAGTTTATGCATCCTAAGAGTTTTATCGCTTGAACAATTTTGTAAAGGCTACAAAAATATGGAACTGTCGGCGAAAATGGTATTAATATGTATGTGCTTAAATACAAATAAAATAGATAAAAGCAGATATATACTTACCCCAGGAATTACACAGCAAAGCATTGATTTTAGAGTATTCATGTTTCCAAATACCCCCTTCGTTCTGTTAGAGAAAAACATCAGAGTAAATGTCAGATAATAGAAAAAAAAATTGTTGTCTACAATAAAAGCAGATATTGCATTTTATGTAGTAATTCTATAATAACAATGGCTAGCCTGGGGGGCATTTTTGTAATATATGCTTAAGTTCAGGTTCTGAATTACAGTACAGGACACTCCCTCTAATCTGCACACGTTGGGACCAAGCGTTGTGCGGATTATAGAATTTTGCAGATTATAGGTCATTTGATTAACACAGGGGGGGGGGGTGTATTTTTTGAAAAAATATTAGCAACAGTACACATATAATTAGACAGAACTGAAACCAAACTGGTCATAATAGATATTTTGTAATAATATATGAAAAATAATATATATATATTTTTTTTCAGTTTAAAAGGCTATATGTTTTAGTTATTTAATAACATTTGAAACTGCCCTTAACAATTTTGTCTAGCAGCTTATTAATATTTTTTTGTGCTTGGAGACACTAGTTTATTTATTAGTGTTTATTAAAAGTATTTAACAGTTTATTTCTGCCCATATTTCTCTAGAGTAATGCAAAATTATAATGAATGAAAATCTAATCTCATGCCTTCCCAAGTATCAGTAGAAAGTGAATTTCCACAAATGATTATTCTAGTTATTAATATAAATAAGCTAAGTAAGATGATTTCAGTGGACCTCTCCTTCTGGTCTTTTTATTTTCACAAAAGTGAAAGTTCCATCAGTCTTTCAGAGTCTGTTTAGAAAAACTGAAATGTAAAATTATTTGTTTACATGTAAAATGTATGGCAGATTATAGGGTTGCGGATTAGAGGGAGTGTGCTGCAATTCATATAAGTAATTATTTAATCATAACCTCCTTCCAAATAAATAATGTTAACAAATAAATATAAAATAAACTAAACTAATAATTAAAATAACATAATAAAAACTTACTTTTTGCTTTGTTGAAAATAAAGTTGATATTGCTTGCTTTCTGGAATCGCCTCTTTGTGGAAGTTCTTCATTGTAAAGCTCAGAAAGCTCTTTTTGTGGCAGCGTTCTAAATGTCTTTTCAGTCCAGACGTATTGCGAGAGTTCCTTTTTATAACTGATTTCTTGATTGTGCACAAAGTGCATTTGGCAGATTTACCATTTCTATAAAATTTGTAATATGCCCCATCTTTACTTTTACCTTTTCGCGTTTTAAAATCGAAATAGACGACTGACGGCAGCTTGCTGGAAATTCCTCATTGCAGAGCTCGGAGTGTTCTTTTTTGTGGTATCTTTTCAAGTGCTTTTTCAGTCCAGACGTATTGCGAGAGTTCTTTTTTATAATTGATATCTTGATTGTGCACAAAGTGCATTTAGCAGATTTACCATTCTTTGAAAATTTGTAATATGCTGCATATTTACTTTCTCATTTCCGCGTTTTAATATCAGAAATAGACGACTGACGACAGCTTGCTGGAAATTCCACATTGCAGAGCTCATCATGTTCTTTCTTGTGGAATCTCTTTATGTCTTTTCAGTCCAGACGTATTGCGAGAGTTCTTTTTTATAACTGATTTCTTGATTGTGCACAAAGTGCATTTAGCAGATTTACCATTTTTCAAAAATTCATAATACACTTCGTATTTACTTTTACCTTTCCGTGTTTTAATATCAGAAATAGACGTCTGAGAACTGCTTGTTGAGGAATCAGAATCCTCACACGATTCAATTTCAGATGCTGTAGTTTGCAGTTCATGATCTGCCACCACATTTTCGCTTTCAGTGTCAGACTGTAGTTTACGTTCTTTAGAAGGAAAGCTTTCCATGATGAAATTTTCTTTTCTGCAGAAAAAATTCTAATTCTAAAGAGTAACGTGCTATTCAATCCACTGCAGAACTTTCCTCGTGCTGATAAGAAATCTGTCATGCGGACTGGTTGGTAATCCCTGCCGGTAACTTTTACATGACTGTCATAGCAAAATTATTAATATCTTTATCCAACTGGTCTACAACACTAATACTCTGACTAACCATGTTGTCAATTCTATTCACGTTAAACTTCACACGAGCCCTTGCATAATGATGACCAAGTGCAAGCTGAGACTTGAAAGCTATACTCGAGTCTTTCACGCTGACCAATTTATGGAAATGAAAGCAAATACCTAAAGAAGAAAAAAAAAAAAAATATCAAGCATCAATGCATTAAAATATAACAGCAAGTGAAATAACATGTGTAAATAATGTATAACTCACATTACACAATAAAATAAACTTGCAGAAAATTTTTAGCAGTAAAAAAAACTTCACAATTGATATCAAAATAATTTACGTGACTTTAAATTTGTAAGGAAATATTAAATTAAAAACCACTAAATTACAAAATGACATAAAAATCCTTTGTTTTTTAAAGTAATATTAGTTTTTATTTTTAAATCATACTTTTGTTTATTTTGAATGTACATAAACAGAATTGTTATCCAGTGTTTCAAAGCATTTGATCAGTGCAGCACTTTTTAAAATATCAACTTTTAGCCTCTTTCCAATTAGAAATGTTTTCTAATGACATTACGTTACTATTGATACCATAAGTTTTATAAAAGACTGTATACTTTAAAAAAATTACTTTTTGGGGTAACCCTGTGCACAAAAAGTCAACAAATCAGATATGGACCAAATTTGGCATACTGACTAAAAAGGACAAGAGAAAACTCATGTGGAAAAAATGAAATGAATAGGATTTATAGTTTTTTTAGTTATTTTATGTTTTGTCCAGTTTTCAGCCATTTTTTGCACATTTGAATAGTGGGTTTTGTGAAGGAGGGGGGTGGTGGTAAAGGGCATGGTACATCAGGAGGGGGTGAAATTTTCTTCTGATGTCAGGGCCAGAGTGAAAGATGGAATTAGAAGGCATGGAGAATTTATTTGAAATCACTGCATTAGGAGGTATGAGTTCCGAATAATTTGATTATAGTATTTCATATCAATTATCAATTCCTCGAGAAAATAGTAGACTCTCCGTTGGTTCACTATATCCGGGTTCACTATAACCGGAGTTGACTGTACTTACAACAAAAAAAAAAAAAAAAAAAAAAAAAAAAAGCGGCACTGGCACCTAGAAGGTGCGTTAAGCTCTTTGGATATTTCAGAACGGCGGCTTATATTGCTTAGTTAGTCATGAGATCGGACATTATTTGATAAACATGGATATAAAGAATTAGAAAGTGCATTGAGAGTTTGCAACTACATTTGTCTTTAATTTGCACAAACGGCAACATTTATTGTATTCTATCAATGAAGTAATTGGATTTTATTTATCTTTAGCTGAAATTTCGGGCTCGGGCTCGAACTTAAATAATATTGCCCGGGCTCGGATTAAAAGTCCTCGGGCTAGGGCGGGTTCGGACTTCAAAAAATGAGTCCGAACTCATCTCTAGTGTATATATGCCAAAGGATTTGCATCCAGTGTTTCTTACTGCATTTAATCAGGGGATCCCACTGAGCAACTAATCTGTTTAAACTTCGCCCTAGAGAAAGCCAGCGTGTACAAACATGTTTCAAAATTTTTTGAGCCTCCACATCATATAATTCTTGAAATTTTTCAAGAGCTTGCTTCCGTTTGGCACTTTTGTTTAAATAATGATATATATCAATAAGAACATTTTCAATTTGAGTGGGTAATGCAGCAGCTCTTTTCTCAGATGCTAAATTATTTGGATGATAGCAACATCCAAGGGTTATTAAATTTTGCTGTTTTTCTTTTAAAAAACTTACAACACCATTCTTTGATCCCATCATTACATTGGCATTGTCAGCACTGAAAGCTATACAGTGCTGAAATGGGATGTTCAGCTTTTCAAATTCATTTAGAATTAATTTTGCTATGTTAGGAGCCAGTAGTGTCACCTATTAAATTGGGCATTGAGAGCAATACTGATTTGACTGTGCACTCCATGGAATCAAAGAAGGTAACGACAACTGGATATAATTTTGAATCAGTCATTACTTCCATCACAAGTGACTGCAAATGGACTATCTTGTAAATATTTAACAACTGCATTCGTTTTTTCAGCAGCCATTTCACTAATTAAGGCTGTCATTTTGGTATACAACAAGTATATTTCAATGTTAGAAAAGTTGCCACATTCGTCAGATTTAAGGTTAATAAAAATCATTGGGGACTCTTAAATTGATCACCCTGTATTTCATCCCTAGTAGTGCAACTAGTTCAAAACATGTTTTTTGACATTCAAAAGACTTATTTTGAATGCCTTTTGAACTAGTTGTGCAACTCAGGGGATATAACTTAGCACACAATTATAAGTGAGGTATAAGATAAGAGTAACTAATAATCTTTGGCATTATTGCTTTAGAATTAATTATAACAAGAATGATTTTGACTCTTACCAGAGTTCTTTCATCAGGTGCACATAAAAAAGTACAATAATTCTCAAGCTAAGCAAAACTATAAAAATGGACACCAAGATTTTAGCTACAGTAAAATATGCACTATTTAACCCCTGAGTACAGATGAAAAAATTTTTGGGTTCAAAATGCATTTAATTTGTCGCTATGCAAAATGGTATATGAAAGCAGTAAATTTTATGAGAAAGTTCATCTGTTTGACCAGACCAATATGATATACACATTAAAACTTTGTCATAAATTTCATAAAATGTAGCACTGGGAAACAAAAATTTTGCTTACAACTGATACCAATCACTTGTCATAAACAAGAATGTTCAATGTACATGTTTAATTTTGTCCCAGTTTGAATTATCAATGAGACTATCCATAATTCAGGTAAAACAAGTGGATGAGTCTCAGACCTCAAATGTACTCTAAAGTTGCACTGAACAATAAGGTCTGTCTTGATTTATACTATTTCCTTTCAGAAACATCTCGTAGTAGTTTAAGCTAGACAAACTTTTCTTGCTTTTTTCAAAAAGCACACAATTTTTTTACTAAAAATGCAACAAATCAGCAAACATACTGCATCCATCCAACATGCTGAATAATTAACAATAGACAGATACAAACAATGAGGAGCATTTTCATTTAAAAAAAGGTATATAAGTTTTTAAATAGCATTTCGTTAAAAAAAATATTGACTGCAATGCTAACATGATATAATTTATGATTTTAAAGTTGATGCATTTTACTGAATTAAAATATCAAGAACTGAAATTTTGAATTATACAGTAAAAAATAAGGCCGACTAACCCAATGAAACTTTGTTTAAATTCAAACACTGGATCATTTACATTTCTCAAACATGGCATTTTTGACTGGTCACCATCCTTAAGTTATGAGTGGTAAATGAGATAAAATATATAGAAAATGCTAGTGTTAAAGTAATAATAAACTTTATTTCATACTCAAACTCAAAACTTACTAGGTAACATGTGTATAATACTCTTCATTTCTTCTTCAAAACCAATATCAAGAAGTCTGTCAGCTTCATCAATGATCAAGCATTGCAAATTTTTATACAAAAACATATTAGTGTTCTGAAAGAAGAAATTAATAAATATAATAAAATGCATTTTCATTATGTGATGTTTTAATATGAAAAAATAAAATAAAAAATTATATGGAAGGAATTCAAGCATATAGATTCGGACTTGATCTGAAGCTTTGACTAAGTGACTGTGATAGGTTTATTATATAAGTTTTATTGGGTTGCTAGAAGACTTGTGGCTAATGCTGCTGTTGCTTGATGTAGGATAAAAAAAAATTAACACGAAACAATATTTTGCTCCCCTCAATTTTCTGTTAAATATTTTTCACTGTATATAAACTACTGTTAGACCACAGACTAAGTAGGTGATCTAGTAAGTGATCAATGGCCAATTGGACATACCACAATAGTTGAATAAAAAAATAAACTATCTGCACACATAATCCAAAACTATATGCAAACCCATAATAGTCCATGATAACAGAATGCATAGTCCATATATGAAAACATATATATACAAATATGTATATGCAATGCCCTTGCGCTATAGTGACTTGAATGCATCCAGCATGACATGCATGTGTGCGTCTATATTATCTGACTGCGTACCACTGAACATTGGTAGA
>JAWZYV010001821.1:0-13150 GCA_038373885.1 Cheiracanthium punctorium
ACTTTAATTAAAAAAATAATTTTGAAAATAATCTAAAAAAAAAATTTATTATTCTTTTTTTTTTTCTGCGGGGAGTCAAAAAAATTTAAAAAAATGGGCCAAACGGGAAACCCTCGAGCTTATTTCCCTTTTTTTTGGATACGGGGGGTTACAATGGGGAATTAACGGAGAAAAAAAATTAGCTTTTTTGAGGGGGTTTTTTTTTCAATTTTCCCTAAACAATTCAAATTTTTAAAAATTTAAATTAGCGGAAGACCTTTCCGGAATTTTTCGAATCCATGGAACCTCGATCAAAAATTCAACTCCCAGCGGTTTGGGAGGAGTGATGTACACAAAAAGCAGCCCGGCACAGATATTTAATAGTATAGAAGATAAAGATAAGATAAGATAAGATGATTTATTTATTAGTGTATACTTGGCTTAAAATCTTTGGTAAGTATCTGTTTTGTTGAAAGGAGGTATTGTAACTATTTTTGCGACCTCCTAACTGGGGTATTGTACTGCGCCCGGAACGTGCCAGTCCTTGTGAAAGGGGGTTATGTTACGAATTTCCGAGGGCAACTCCGGCAGTTCCGGTGTTTAAAATAGTTTTAAAACTACGTATTGCTAACGCGTCAAATAGTAAGTTTTTGCTTTTTGTTGCGATCAAAATCAGTCAACTAGACACACGAGATACGGAAGTTTTGGTGTTTGCCTTTGGTTGTATAGGCATTTTCTGTGAAATACTCGGGAAATATTGGTCCTTAGGCCTTCCGATAACTTCACTTTTAGGGCCTAATTTTTTGGCGCCAAATTTGGCGGCGTATTTCCGTCAAAAGATGCCAAGCTTGGCGACATATTGGTCATTTTGGGCGCGATTTCCCAATGGGGATTGAGAAAGTTAGGTTTTTCTGCATTAACATGTCCATAATAGCTTAATATTCTATAGATGCAATTCATAATCGATGTCGGTTCAAGTGCTTTCCCACGGATGAGGTCCTCTCTGGAACCTTTTACGGTGTTCGTCCGGTTATCCGTACACCTAGAAAAGCAAGCTGGTTGCCCAGTTCACGCGAGTCAGTCTTGCTTCTTGCTAACGCCAAGAGCAGATGTCGCTGGAAAGCTTAAGGCTTTTGTGTTCTCGTACCCTATAAAAAACGGTGTTTTCCGCTTGTTTAATGTAAGTCTTTGATTTTAAGTGCTGTGTATAAATTCTCTCATTTCTGAGTCTTGAAGGACTATTCATGGAGAAATGCCCTTGTATATTTCCACTAATTTTTCTGCCTTTCGGATGTGTTTTCTGGTGTTATGTGAGCAAATACACATTTGTCTGAAAGCTTCTGTACTAAGGCGGACTGTTTGAAAGACCACAATTACTGCCATGATTGTGCTAGTGACATTTTGAAGCAGTTGATTGTTTGAGCGAAAATACTATAAGCAATAAAGTGTTGTTTTCCATCCCGACAAGTGGACTCTTTACTGGAACGTTTTGCGACACCGAAAGAAAAGCAACTGGACTTTAGAACGAACTGAAACAGGGGTGGCGGCCAGCGGGGTCATCGAGGGGGGGAATGCTACCCCCTCGGGACCACTGGCCCCCCTGTCGGGGAGTAGTCTCGTCGGGGATTTATTTAGAGAATTTGATGCGTTTAGAAAAACGCAAGGAAGATTTGTGCAAACTCAGATACACAATTTCGCATACAAAGTGTCCTAAGTCCGACCGTTAGAGGCTCCCGTTTCACTTCCATACATCATTCTGCTTGGTGAATTAGACGATATTCATAAACTGAATATTGAATATCTGCAGCTCGGAGTACGTATTCTCAGGATTCGTTGAAGGAACCAGCGAACAAGATACCGACATTTCTATGGGTAAGCAGGGTTGCCCGAAACTTGCTTGAACTGAATGCCTTCGTAACCGACCTTTTTAACTACGTGAAAATCACTGGCTTTCCTATTAACCAAGAACAGGATAATATAATGACCATGCTCATCAGATAGATTTTTTAATATACGAAACCAAAGTAGGAAAATTATCTCTGACTCGAATACATTTTTTGAGAAGCTGTGCAAGTACTGAAAACGTAAAATTGGGGGGGGGGTTGGCCCCCCTAGTTCGGGAGAAGATTGTCCCCCTCCCGTCCGGGGTAAAGTTCTGGTGCCTATCACTGACTGACGCGAACCCAGGACACTTAGGCAGAGATATTCATGGCTATATACAGTCAACTCGTAAAAATACAGAAATTCAGAAGACCCTCGAAACGGTGGTAAATACAGCAAAACTCACAAAGTCGAATTTTTCATGTATTTCAATACTTTTCCTTACACGGTTTCATGTTCGGAAAGTAAAAAAGAGAGGGAGAGGTCTAGAAAAAAAAGAAAGAAAATCTAAAAACCCTCTCATATTTTAAGTACTTCCACTAAAGTTGCTACAAAAAAGCGTATCATACTCCATGAATGAGTGTCGTCCTTCATTTTCGTCTTCCTTCTACCCTTAAGGAAAGGGTTATACCCATGATGTGTGCCGAGATCTGTGTCCTTCTCTTGTTCAAATAAAAACTATCTTCCGGAATTAAAAATCGACTTCCAAAATTGTTTTACCATTACCTTCGTGCTTGCGAATTCCCAACTAAACCTCACTTTTACACAAAAATAGATGCCTTTAGACGCGCCATTAATATTCCCAATAAAACATAACCAGAGGGGATCTGGCTAAGTTATTTCGCCAAATATAGAAGTGTAGCAGCGCCAAACTCGAGGGAGGGATGAGAGATGACTTTTTACGAGACGCAAAAGAAAAAAATGTAACATTACAATATAACGGATTTTTTGCGAGACGCGAGACAAAGCTTTTTTGGCTGATTTGCGAGAAGCGAGGCACTTGTTTTTCTGTCCTCGCGCCATCACCCTATCAAACTGTGGTATAGTTTTTGAGTGTACTAATATTCTTTTTGTTTTGTGTGAGTGTGGTGTGTGTGTCAAACTTGGCAATACAATCGCCAAAAAAATGGCACTCCATGGCGATTTTTTAAGATTTTACTACCCCCTCCCCCCTTCCCGGTATCTGGCAGCCTTTGAAAAAGTGAAATGCTGTTTTCTTGAAGTAAAACGAAAAATCGTATGTCTGGAAATTAATAGAGAACTGAAGGTGCTTAAAAAAACCCGCAAAAACATTTATTAACTTGAAGATTATAATAAGTATAGTTTTCTTAGTATTTGTGAAAATTTTAGTATCTGGGGTAGTATTTAGTCTTTTCTTTTGGTGCTCACAAGTAAAGGTACACGAAAAAAAAAAAAGAAAAATCTGATGTGTCCAACACATGACTTCCTTGCACGTCCATTAGATCAAAAATATTTTCGACGCACTTCCTCTAAATTTATTTGTTTGAAAGAGATAAAATATCAATAATAGTAAGGTTTAGCGATTTCTAGCCAAATATTTCGATATCGCCAAGCTGAGTTCAATTCGAAAGATTTCCTTCTGACACTTTATTTGGCGATATTTCACCAAAAGCCGACAAACTTGAGATAGTCAGCGAGATTTTGGGGATAGCCAAAGTAGTCATTGACCACAGACTTTCAATGAATTGAATGCATCTATACACCTCAATGTATTCAAAGTCATTTGGCTCACCATGTAAATAAATTCTCAGTCGATTGCTGTCAAAAAAGATATTGAAAACAGTTAGATATTACAATAGTTCTAAATACAAAGTTAAAAAATCTACGGTTAAAGTTTTAGAGTTATACAAAATAGGAAATAATTTTTGGCGCCAAATTTGGCGATATTTCGGCGAAACTCGTCAATGTCGACGACATTTGGCGAGATTTTAAGCATGAACCAAACAATGACAGATTATCGCCAAATTTGGCGATATTTCGCCAAAACTCGCCAAGAACGATGACAAATGGCGATACTTTGGGCATGGACCAAATGACTGACTATCGCCAAATTTGGCGATATTTCGCCAAAACTCGCCAAGGTCGAGGACAGACGGCGAGATTTTGGCATGTACCAAACAATGACTGTCTACAGTTGTATTATATTGAAGATGTCCATAGACATTAAGGTACTGAAATTCTTTTCGGTGGTCCTGTAAATAAACTCTCCAGTAGATTGGAACCAAAAATCGAGATGCACAACTAGATGTTACAACATTCTTATATATGAAATTTCATAATAGTTTTTGAGATTTGAGAGTTAAATATGCACACACATACACCAAAAGTCGCCAAGCTTGGCGACTTTTGGCATAGTTCTTGAGGGAGGCACGTGACCGTGGTCGGACCATTACCTAACTTATGTGGTAGGACGGTATTGTGCTTGAAATGGATGAATGCCCCTAAAATTGCTATTGACCGTAATGTATTGGAAATCTTTTGAGTGTTCCTGTAGCAGAACTATAAATGATAAAGACACTTTTTTAATGGAGAAATTCATTTTCTAACTCTTTACAGCATATATCACTTCTGAGTCGTTTGAAATAGCCCAATACCTCTAAAAAACGCTTTGATGAATTTCGGCCCATAGAGCGTAATGTATTTCGAATCTTTTGGGCGGTCCTGTAGATAAACTATTCAGTCGAATGGAACCGAAAGGGGAGGTGCACAACTAGATGTTACAACAATCCTAAATATAAAGTTTCAACATTCAACGCCTAACAGTTTTTGAGATATGCGAGTTTAATGAATTTCGGCCCATTGAGTGTAATGTATTTCGAATGTTTTGGGCAGTCCTGTAGATAAACTATCCAGTCGAATGGAACCAAAAGGGGAGGTGCACAACTAGATGTTACAACTATCCAAAATATGAAGTTTCGACATTCTACGCCTAATAGCTTTTGAGTTAGGCGAGTTTAATGAATTTCGGCCCATAGAGCGTAATGTATTTCGAATCTTTTGGGCGGTCCTGTACATAAACTATCCATTCGATTGCCACCAAAAGGGGAGGTGCACAACTAGATCATAGAACAATCCTAAATATCAAATCTCAACATTCTACGACCAATACATAGCTCAACGAGAATCCTTTACTTTTTAGCACGTCATTTCCCGTAAAAAAAAATTGTCACGATTATTTTTAAACAGCACTGACAGCTTCTGAAAAATGGAAGAATGCGAGAACATCTGGATAGATTGCCCAATGCTGAAAAAAGGGCAGCCGTTGCCATCGCTCGACTTAGCTACCAGCAAGATGGCGGACGATCGAAACGTCCATCGCGTGCCACAAATCTAGAGACCCTTTTTTCACGCAGCTGGCTGTGAGCACAGCCAGCTGCGTGAAAAAAGGGTCTCTAGATATGTGTGAAAAAAAAAATTGTTGCTACCTAACCCCAATTGGTTTTTCTTATAAATCTAGAATATATTTTTTATTCACAAAGCGGTGGCTCTGGACAATTAACCTAACCCATACAGCGGTGCGAAACAATTTTTTAAAGGTTTATTTTAGACAGGTGAATTCAAGATGTCGGTTTGTTAAATAGTGTTACGAATTTTGGGGGAGATCCGCTCTTCTGGGGGTTAAATTAGGATAAAAAATCGTATTCTACTCTTCAAATAATAAAATCTGCATTTTGTTGCATGAAAATCGGTGAAGTAGAACGCTAGAGTTTTTGGTTGTCCCTGCGTATTGTTTTAACATAGGGTTTTCTCGAATTCTCGAAAAATGTTGGTGTTATCGCTTAACTGACCTCTTTGGAGGACTTAGTTTTGTCGCCAAATTTGGCGATATTTGGTCGAAAACTCGCAAGACTTGACAACATGCGGTCCGATTTTAATAAAGAAGCCTGTAATGTTTGTTTTCCAGCATTGGCATTACGCATTAGCAATATTATTACGTCAGCAACGCATGCGACCTGTAGGAAATGTTCCCGAAGACGGAATAATTGCGGTATTATAAGCAACGCTTTCTCCTTGGTTTTGAGAAGCTTATTTTTGAATGTTTGTGAATTCCTTGTTGTTGTATCCTGAGAAACTTCTGAGACTTCCTCGAGAATTTTAAACTAAATTTCAGCCTGTGGAACTATTTTATTTTGTTGTGAAAACGCAGAGTTCGAGAAAGCTTCTGTGTTTAAACTAACTGTTATAAAACGTGTTATTGCTTGTCGATTTCAGATATGATATGATTTCAGATGTACTATGGGAATTTCCTGCATCATTTTTCTTTACTAATTCAGACCCAAAAGTATTCATAGCCTTACTTAATACTTGGTTAGTAGGCCGGTGTTGCACAGTTGTATTATAGTTTGCAAGGCATAACTTGAAAAAAAAAAAAAAAAAAAAAATCATCAACTGATGTCTGCTAGTCTTGACCCATTTCAAGAGCAGGAATGATTTTTTTACTTTCTTTCCTTTCTTATTTTTCTCTTCTTCCGAATGGTAATTTGTTCCCAGTTGTTCATTTTCAATTTTAACGTTCCTGCCTGTGTGTACAGTAGATTATTATTATTTTTTTTTGCATCTAAAGAAAGGTTGATCATTTGTACAACCCTGAATGATCGTCCAGCTAAATATATTTTTTGAATTCATTTTATAAAGTTTCTTAATTGGTTGTACCTTTTAAAAAACAGTTTTCTGTTGAGCGTTCTTGTTAGTAAAACAATTGATACCCCAGGAAAAAATGCTGACCAGGTTCTCTGTTGAGAGCATTGGTCCTCTATCTCAAAAAACCCATTTACAGTTTTACACAATTATTACAGGAATATTGCAACAACACAGACTTTACTAGGTCAATTAATATGCGTAGTAGTTATCTCGTATCGTACCATAAAATTAAAAAATATGCATGTGATTGTGGATTACAAAATATTTTATTAGGACAAGCGCACAAATTTAAAAAAATATCAAATACCTTATGTAAGTAGTAATAATTACCACAACCAAAAAAAAAAAAAAAAAAAAAAAAAAAACGCTTGAGAGAGAATTTACAATAGGGAATACACTGTAAACTCACATGAGACAATGAGGGTACGCGATCAGCAAGGTTGCAATTTCTAAAAAGTAGGTTGAGCAATTACTTAAACAAATATTTCTTTTATAGTGACTTCATAACCGAGCGTTGCCATTGTTCAAACAACCTTAAAGAGCTTTGGGGCGGAATTTGCATATTCTTGGAGCTCATTTGAGGGAGGTTTTTACAGAACTTGCTGTTTCAAATTTACTTTCACACACACACACACACCAAAAAAAGGGGGGGGGGACTAACTGCCGCGAGTTTTTGGGAATACTATTTAGTAGGGTCGACCGGTGTTTCTAACCTCGTTTATATTTTTTTATTTGTATTCTGTACGAAAAGGAATATTCATTATTTGGTGAAGTTTCCATAATTTCATTCAGGGGAAGCCGCAGGCAACAACTACTTGAAAATAAATGTTATGAAAAAAGAACAGATAGCAAGTTTCGCCAGAAGTGAAAAATGACGTCTGCTGAATTGATGAAAATCGCGTTACTTTTGGAAATGAGGACATTAAAAGTGTTTAATGAAATAGTATCTGCGGCCGTTGTTTATTCAGGTGGGGACCATTTCGAGAAGAAAAATATCTCTGATAATAATGTGATGAAATACCATTTTGCTGTGCAAAAACTGCAGAAATATTCTCTAACAAAGTTTTCTTCTACATGAAACATTAAAATTTCAGAGTGATTCTCGGCAAATTGACCAAAAAATTACATAATTTTTAAAAAATGTGAGTTGTTTTAGTGGTTATTATAACTTAATATCTAACATCAAATATATATTATGTTCTCATTGATGATTGTCTATAAATTTGTTTGAATGTTAAATAATGTATCATCCACTTAACGTTCCAACAGATTCGATAATAAGTAGCATGCTGGGTTGTCACATTTTATTTTATCCCTTTGTAGCATTAATTTTAGTTCTAGTTGTTCATCAAAGTGGAAATTTAGTTTCTAGTTCTTCATTAATAAAAAGTGTTACAGTTACTGCGACAGTGCACTAACTCAAAACAATTTTTAATACCCTATGAAAAACAGCTATAACTGCTATCAGAAATACGCTTGAATGAATTTAAAAGAGAGAATAAATGATAACTTACGTCAGATAATGAAAAATATCTAGGAAGGTATTCCCCTATAGGACTAGGACCCTAGTGCAGTCAATCGGCCTTAATTCACAAGCAAACAATGAAGATTTATCTGCTATTTTTTCATTTTCTCAGGGATAAAAGTTCAGGACATTTAATATCACTATTTCCATTTCCATATAACAATATTCACCTAATTCAGTGTCTGATTTGGTAAGTAAAAGAATGCTATACGAAAATAGTTCATTTTAAGGAATATAATAAACACAGAAAACTTTCATCCATGTTTTCATCTTACAAGAATTCAAATTTATAGATAATGTACATTTATCATTATCAAACTTATTAAAACTATTATAACGAGAAGGCACATTACCACATTTATTACAATTATGTAATGCAGGCTAGTTTAATAATTTTTACTTAAAGGAAAATTGTAAATATATTTTTATTATACTTATCTTAATCATTTTAATGAAAACCAAATGCTTACAAATATTATTTATTACATAATGTAGTTTGCACAATCCCATAATGTAGTTTGCATCATCAGGATGTCCTGGTGATGATATATCCACATGAATTACATGAAAATACAGTTTTATAAATAGCATTAATATACAGTTCATGACTCAGGGAGTTTATTATATCATTAGGTTTTTACCCCTTTTCCCCAGGTTTTTACCGGTAAAAACCTAGTTTTTGCCATGCCCTGGTAAAAAGCCAATCCTGATATGATGCCCCCCCCCTTTCGGTAAAATGTAACATTTTTAATTAAGGTTTAAATAAGAATAAAGTGATTGAGAAAAGAATCTCCTTTTGTGGTGGAAAAATCGAGGGTGCTTTTCACTTACATTTTCATGTTCACAATCTTTACGAATAACTCGAAATAAAATAAAATAAAATAAACTGGGGTGACTTGACGACTTTACGAACACTTGATATTTACCAAGTGTTTAAATAAATTTCATTCAACTCAATCGAATCTAGTGTTCAGGCACTAGTGCACTTAAAAAATGCTTTGAGTGTATAGGCCGCAATGAATAAGTGTACTTTTTGTAACCCTGTACAAAACTGCGTTAGAACCCCTTAGAAAGTCCTCCTACCAAGGCACTCCCTCCTTGGCAGATCGCCCAAGTGTAGCGTTGCCATAATCACACACACAACAACAACAACAAAACTGCCGGACGTACACTCGCTAAAATTTATGCAATATGTAAGAAAGTGACCTGTAATATGCGTACCTAATTTGATGTCAATCGAATGCACCTTTTAGACGCTAGCTCATTTTAAATGATTTGCCTCCTTAGGCCGTAATATACAAGAATTACTTTTTCCAAGTCTGTGGATAAACTACCAACTCTACACACACCAAAATCTATGCAGATCATGAGACCGTGACCTATAAAATACATACCCAATTTGAGCTCAATTGAAAATGCACCCAGACGCCAACGCACTTTCAAGAATTTCCGTCCATAGACCATAATGTAAAAGAACACCCATTTGTTGCCGGTCAAAAAAATATAAGTCCTATACACAGCAAAGTCTATTCAGGTTGTGATTTATAATATTCATTCCCAAATGGAAGTTCTTCTAATGCATCATTTAGACGCTAGCTCATTTTAAATTATTTGCGTCTATAGGCCGTGATGAATGAGAATTATTTTTTGCAATCCCGTGAACAAACTATCAACTTTACACGCACCAAAATCTATACAGATCATGTGACCGTGACCTATAATATACATACCCAATTTGTGCTCAATCGAATGAACCGTTTAGACGCTAACGCACTTTCAAGAATTTCCGGCTATTGGCCATAATGTAAAAGAAATCTTTTTCGTATCCCTGTAAAAACTCTATAAATCCTATACATACCAAAATCAATACCAGTCTTGCGACCGTGGTCTATAACATATATACCAAATTTTAGTTCAATCGAATACACCGTTTAAAAGCTAGCGCACTTTCAAGAATTTCCATAGGCCATAATGTAAAAGAAATATTTTTCGTAGCGCCGTAAAAAAAAAAAAAAAAAAAAAAAAAAAACTTTTGTCATATACACACTAAAATCAACATATATACTAAATTTGAGCTATATCGAATTCACCATTTAGGAGCTATCGTGTTCACTCATATACACTGAAACACACACACAGACAAACATACATCTCTTAAAAATGGCACTGGTACATGTTCGGAAAGTAAAAATTCAGACAACTGATAATCAAGTGCCTCACGCATTTTCTAACATTAACGGTTTTTTTTCTTTTTTTTCAATTACCTTTATTCTTATTTTTAAGCTTAATTCAAAATGTGAAAATTTTACCATATTGTGGGACATCATACTATTGTTGAACAAAATCTTAACATTTAAAGATTACTTTTTAGTTCATATTCCTTCAAAGGCGTGCGTGTTTCTTTAGTTTTTTTTATTTTTTTTATTTTTTATTATAAATTATTTTTTCTTCTCATTGTGCTGTTGATACATTTTTTTATAGTTAAGGGAAAAAACTATATTTGCAATTGACCGTTATTACGATAATTTAAGATTTTGCCGTCAACTCAGTCGTTTTTTGTGCCAGCTTCAAAATTTTACTTCGAGCCCTCATACTGCTATTTTTTTTCTCTTTCGATAGTTCCGATAGTGATTTTTGATCCGTAATTATCAAAAGAGATAGCATATTTTTATTCCTGTAGCTGCATAATTACATAGAGCCGAGTATATGTAGGGATACCAATTATTAATACACGGAATTTTCAACGCAATAATGAAAAATGCAAATAATTCAGTACTGCAATGAAAATTTGCATTTGCGTTATTCATACCT
This sequence comes from Cheiracanthium punctorium, assembly GCA_038373885.1. Lineage (NCBI taxonomy): Eukaryota > Metazoa > Arthropoda > Arachnida > Araneae > Cheiracanthiidae > Cheiracanthium > Cheiracanthium punctorium. The sequence continues at coordinate 10,859 of JAWZYV010001821.1, forward strand.
ATAATTTCTTTATCAATACGCACTTAAACTTTTACTTCTATTCCTGAAACGTGGGATTTTTACACCTGACTGAATTTTACACTTTGTTTATGCATTTAAAACTAGCACGCTTTGTTTGCAGCCAATGTTCCAATTCATTGATTTTTACTTTTTATTTCTCTAATTGTTACGGTTGAGATGATAATTCACTAACACCAATGCAGTGTCAAAAAGAGTATAACTGGGGTAAGTTTTAAAGATTCGGAATGGGCTTTTAACGGTGATTCATTGGTGTGCCCAGCGTTGCTTTCCGGCATACAACAATTACCAGATTACCCGGCCTTTAGCCCTTTAGTCAGATGCATCACTTATACAAGAAATTGACATAGGAAAATTCAAATAATAGAAATCCACAAAGTTCGTCGAATATTTTATCATAAATCTAAAAAAATGGTACAAAATTATAATTATTTTATAATAAAAAAACTTTTTTTAAATCGAAATGCTGAAATAAGATATGCTCACTTCCAAAAGTTAAGCACAAAGCGTTAAAAAGCGAAAAAATGGACAAGTACAGCTTTGAATGACACGAAATGCTGCAAGTCAGTAGCTCCGTGTTTATTCACGAAACAAAACAAAGAATTACATACAGAGATTAAAAAAAGTATATTAAATTTTCATAAATTAAAAGATGACGTCATATTAGCACAAAAATGATGTTTAAATGCAAATCAAACAGCAAAAGCCGACATTAATAGGGTGTGTGAGCACCCCTCACCTTCATACAAAGTGAACAGCGTGTGATAATGCTTGTTGCGAGGTGATCAACCACCGCAGAGTCCTGTAATCGCCATTATTCCTGTAGGGCAGTTTCTAAATCTTTAAAAGTGGATGGAAGTGGGAAGCGTCTACATACAGCACGGCCGAGGGCATCCAGTAGGAAAACATTTAAGTTAGATAAAAACTAAAATGTCTTCCTACTGGTTCAAAAAAAAAATCATGTGATTTCACCCAAGCGCCCTCTACCTTAAAACTTTCTCAACCCTGTAGACATTGCGTCATCTAGCATGTCTTGGCCTGTTAGAGAGAGTTGCCACTAACCGTAAATAGTACATCCTGCCAGCAAACCTACCGGTTATTGAATCAACACAGATTTGCACACGTCACTATCACGTGTCTTCTGTGCATGTCACTTCCTTATCTCTTATCTGATCTCGTGATACCTGATAAGAGAAAACCAGTTCTTCAGTTGCCGTCAAATTTTTAGAGTTTGTAGGTTGGATAGGTAAACTCTCTTGCAATGGACCCTTGTCCATTGTACAGCGGACCTAAGATGTAGTTTTGACCGCATGCAACTACAGCGTTGTCCGGTAGTTTTCAGATATTAATTGCTTATATTTTTTTCTGATGTATGTGAGTAAAAATTTTAATAAGTTTAACTTATTAGCAGGTTTTAATTAATAATTTCAGTGTATGACTTTAATAAATAAAAGTTTTAGTTTATGAATTTATTAAAAGGATGTCTGTGTAAAAATTAAGTATAAAAAATGAGTGCCTTTCATCGCAAGTAAAGAACCTTAACCCTATTTTTAATATTAGAATAATCATAATATATTTAGTACAAGTATTGCGTTTGTTCAATAGATATCCTATACGAAATTCCAATGCATTTGTCAAAATTAGATCATGTTTTTCAGTAGTAAATACCTATTTTATAAATGAATACAATGCATTTAATTTATAACTGCACTGTTCATTAAAACTTAACAAAAATAATTTGCTTTAATGCTTATCGTTCTATAGCATAATGGTCTTTGCTAATTGTTTCACAGAAATTAATTTAATGATTCATTATTTTCCTAAACAATGTAAAATGCATTAATCGTTGTAGCTTAACTTTGATATTTTAAAATCTTTTATTTTAATTATATATTCTATTAAATGCCGATCAGATACATGTTTACCTTAAGGATAGGTTTGTATTTTCTGAAATATTGAAATGGATTTAGATTAAGATAACCATAATTTGAACGTAGAATTCAGAACATGTTCCCAATTCTGTACTACGGCGTGCATACTCTCCTAACAAACTCCATGGTTTTACCGTATCGTCCATAGATATAGGAATAACTAGATCACGCATCCGTATGCTAGTAAGAGGTTTTTCTTGTTGTCAAATATCTTCGGTGGCATCACCCATGATAGTGGCAGAAAGCAGTGTCTTGATCATGGTTTATGGTTATTTTCGCCACTAGTCTAGCATCTTATTTATTTATTTATTTTTAATTAACTTTAAACATCATCATGCGCAAG
>JAWZYV010001822.1:0-16819 GCA_038373885.1 Cheiracanthium punctorium
GAACTACAACGGGGGAGGGGGGGGGGTCTAGTGATTTTGACCCTCAACCCTCGCGATGCCCATGATGACCCTGGTTCTCAGACTTTGATAATATCTTTTCGCAATGCTAAATGCGAACAATGCGAAGCAGGATGCGACAATTAACGGAAAGTACTTCAACATTTTTTCAGCAAAACTATTGTTCTCTATCTATTTTGAAAAATTCAACTACCAACAGCTAACAAGACGATGTCTTTGGCAAAGCATGGGCGCCCATATGAGTACTTTTAGAAGTAATCTTGTATTTGTAAGGGGCGGCTCATGCCTGACTTCTAAAAGTTTTAGTACTAAAATAATAGAAAAAAAGTTCAGTATGCTATAAAACTGCCTACTATACGTAAGTCTGGACATAACCCCAAATGCCCTTTAGGTCAAGCCACCATTTTCGGCCAATATATGGGCGCCCATGTTTTAGTGTATAATGTTTTTCATTAAATGGAGAACAATAATTTTAGATATTCTGTAAGAAAAATATGCGAAAGGGCAAAAAGGGGGTCTGTTGCTGCGGCCTCTATCTCTAGTTACAGATTGCCGGCTTGGGGATATACCCAGCCGACCCTCAGGTCAAGCCTTATATGTGCCCCCTGTATGGGCGCTTATGGTTCAGTGTAAAATGATTTTCAATAAATTGAGTGCAATTGTTTTAGATCTTGAGTGGAGGGGAAAAAATGCTTTATGCTATTTATGCTTTCAGACTGCCGCCCGGGGCTGACCGCCCCCCCCTTGCTACGCCACTGGGCTCAGACTCGATACCGCTGAGATTTTCTATATCACTTTCTGAACTTTTAGGTATGTCGCCCATCACTGCTCCACTGAGGCTGTTGTTTAGCCCAAAAATTTGTGAGTACGTTTTATTTTTATCTTTATTGTAAAAAGTTTGCTCGTCAAAGTTGACGTTAATGGTTTCGATAATTTTATTTTCCTCTGGTAACCAGATACGGTACCCTTTTGTTCGGAATGCATACCTTTACACTTCTTTTAGCTTTAGGCTGAAATTTATTTTTTCTTAATTGTTTAGGCACACCTACGCAGGCGATGCAGCCGAGGGGTTTTAAGTGACGCACGAATGGCATAGTACCTCCGTATAACTCGAAAGGAGTTTTTGACTGCTTATTATGGCAAGTACGATTTTGCGTATATGTAAAATATAGCATAGTTTCAGGCCAAAAGCTGTCGGGTAATCCACTTTCGGATAAGATGGTGCGTACTGCATCCATCACAGTGCGATTATAACGTTCCGCTGCTCCATTCTGCTCAGGCGTGTAGGCATGGGCGTAGCCAGGGGAGGGGTTAGGGGGGGGGGTCATAACCCCCCATGAGGAATTTTTTGCCATACAAAACGTATATTCTTCACTCCCTTATCACACACCCGTATACATATAAGTGAGTTGTCGAAGTCGTAACCTCCCCCCCTTCCATGAAAAATTTCTGGTTGCCGAACGGTGTGGGAGGAGTTCCCGGATAAAAAAACAAACTTTCACATTTGCATATTAGATCTCAACGACTTTCCCAGAAAAAAAAAATGAACTAATATCTATTATCGAGGAATGAGTACCAATACTCATCATCACGATTAAAAGTAAACATATAATTTATAAAACTGCTTTATTTTGTGAAACATTACCCATATTTTAAGCAAATACAAACGAACCATTATTCAGAGTTTGGAGAATCATCAATTTTTGCCTTCTGACCAGGGGCGTAGCCTAGGGGGGTCATAACCCCCCATGAGGAATTTTTTGCCATATAAAATGTACATTCTCCACTCCTTTATCACACATGTATGCATATATGCGAGTTGCAGTAGTCGTAACCCCCCCCCATGAAAAATTTCTCGCTACACCCCTGCTTCTGACACAAAATGAAGCTATCATTTGCTCTTTGTAGCATGGCTAGAGTGGGTGTCATGTAGAAGCACGAGCCTTTCATACTCAAGCCCAGACTCAAATTTCAAGACCTCTTTCACTAAGATTGTCCCTTACGCCTTAAGGTGCTATCACACGAGAGCTCTACACACTGCAAATGCAATGCACTACACTTTCGCATTGCAATTTTGCCCTTCAGTCGGACGAAAATATCGTGTGATAGCATTTTTCTTGTAGCCTGACTTTTTTCAGCACTGTTTGAAAAAGTAAGGCATGCAATGCGAAATTAGCCAATCAGAGCCCAAGAAATATCCATGCCTTAATTCAAGATGGCTGCCTTCGCGTCGGCAATGTGGACGACAGAAATCGAAGCTGATTTTATTAATGGAATCAGTTACTGCAATTATGGAAAGACAAAGTCTTTGTTGCTCTAAATCGTTCATTCTTTTACTTGAGAATGCAGACACGCATATATAAAATCCCCACGTGCGGAAATCACGAATCTAATTTTGCTTCGTCGCAAAAATAGCCAGTAATAGTCGGTATTTGTCACAGAAAGAGCGATAACGTCGCCAAGTTTGCAACGCTGCGCCTTTTGTCTTGGTGGTATTTTCGTACTGCAAAACAACCCCTATATATTGCTTTTGACGGGCAAAATGCAGCGCGAAAGTGCAGTACATGCATTTTGCAGTGCATAGAGCTGTCGTGTGATAGCGGCTTAAGTAGTAAGCGCAGTACTCCGTGCGGCGGAAGTGACGTCACCAAAGCGGGCTTGGCATAGTGACGTCACGAAGGGTTGTGACCGGAAGTGACGTCACGAGTGGTTTCACTCGTGAAAGGAGTTTCTTTTTTACGGAATGGCAACACCAAGTTTCTTTTTTATTGAGTGGCAACGGATTTTTAGTTTCGGAATGGGACTTTGAATTTTTTTCTGACTTGCAATGTTTTGGATTTTAGTTTTGGAATTAATAATGAATTTTAGTTAATTATTAATTAATTAATTTGATTACTATCATCTGGTATTAAATTTTAGAACTCATGTGTGAACTTGGATTTATTTTTAAAAATTATTTTTTTCTGACTTGCCGGCCATGGGAGGAGGTCAGAGGTCGAAGCGATAACCACTATGCGCCTCCCAGGGCTATAGAATTACAAGGGCTGGGTCATCCGTTTGAGGGATAGCTTGCCGCTTTGAAGCAACTGACCACCCCACGAAGGATGCTCGTGACGTCACCTGGTTCCCTCCGGATGGGAGATAAGAGAAAAAGAACATTCTACTGCATTTACAAAACGCGTCTTTTCTTTTTTGCGTATTATTGACTCACCAATAATTAATTTCTCAATTTTACCAGCATTAAATGCACTTTTAGAAATGCCATCTTGTGCTGTTGCGACTTGTAATATGTATCGTAATACAGAAAAGATAGTTTTATTTCATCGGTTTCCACAAAACTTGGAATTGCAAAATGAATGGGTCCGCAGATGTAAAAGAAAAGGCAAGGTTAACCCCAAAAATGCTCGAATGCGCAGCGAACACTTCGAAGAAAGCCATTATATTGATGACTTACAAAACAAACTTTTAGGTTTGCCTATAAGAAAAATATTAAAAGATACTGCTATTCCTACTGTTAATTTACCTTCTTTTAAATTGGAAGAAAAAACAACTTCTAAATCAGAAATGCAAAAAAAGAGGAACGTTTTGGAAGATGCTTTCAGTAGACTAAGTAATTTAAGTCCTAAGAAAATACGATCAGAAGATACAATAAATGAAGGTGATGTAAACTTGAATGAAGTTCAACGACAGACAGTTGTAAAAACTGTGATGCACTGGAAGAATAACTCAGCAGTTTAAAAATTGAGTTAGAGAGTGCAAGAAGGAAAATCGTTGTTCATTTAAAATCATGGCACAGAAATTAAAAAGAACCCTTCTGTATAAAAAAAATAAAACATCTGAAATTGGAAAATTAAAAAGGAAAGTATGCATCCTGAATAAAGAGAGCAGAAAATTAAGGAATCTAAACGATATCTTTTTATTTTATTAAAATATTATAGAAAGTACTTATATAAATTGTTTGGCACCCTTAAAAATTAGTTAATAAAGTAAAACAATAAAATTAACTATTTCACATTAAATCTTTTTAAAAATATCAGCTTTAAGCATTATTGAAATCGATTTTACAGGGGAAAAAAAGTTTAGTTTTAGTGTTTTTATCGCCAATCTTCAATTGGTCTTCCGTTTCAAAAAAATTATCATCTTCAACGCTTTTAATGAGACGGTGAAAAGTTTCTAGTCCTATTACAGCAACCGAAAAACTAAGAATTTCTGCAACCTCTTATTCAGTTAGGCCCATTTCTTAATTTTCCGTAACCTTGTGAATTTCATGCACTGTTAGCATTTCACTGGCCAATGCCATAGTTTTTTAGTCCTAAAAATTGATTTTTCAAACAATAATAAGAAAGGAAAAAAAATTAAAAACAAAACAAAACAAAAAACGAAAGTCACATGTAAACACGCTCTGAATGTAAACTTAGAAGTGAAAAAAAAAAAACTTTTTAAGCAGGAAAGTGTTTGGAACGAAACTTTTTAAACGGGTTGTTTTAACATTGTAAGAACAGAAAAAAATTGGGAACCGCAAATAAGAACTTTTTAAGCGGGAATTTTTTTTAATGGGTTTTACTGTATATTTTTTAACATTTAATATCAGATAAATCTTATTTTCAATTTCCCTCCATGTTTATTTTTTGTATGGTTGTGCTTCTGTTCTTAAGAACGGGTACATTTTGAAGTTTACTGTAAATTGTTTTATTATCTATGTGTACATTCTCTTAAGAAACGTATTTAAGTTCAAGCCAAACTGCCTATCTTTTTCTGGTAGGTATTAAGACACACACACACACACAGTAGCGGATCCAGGGGAGGGGCTAGGGGGCTTCAGCCCCCCCCCAAAAGAGATTGCTCAAGGGCAACATTCTGCTTTATTATACACTTTAAATAGCTAAAATGATCATATTTTATTACTTAGCCCCTCCCAAAAGCCTAATACATTGGTTTAGACTAAAATTTAATTTAAAGTACATTTTAATTGGGTGAAATAAGCTTTTTTTAAAATTTAGCCCCTCCCAAAAAAAATTTCTGGATCCGCTACTGCACACACACACACACACACACACATATATATATAAAGAAAGTTGGTGTATCATGTTTTATTTCGAATGATTATTTTCTTTCTTTTTTTTTTTAGAAAACAATCCTATATTCATTACTTTATCTCAAAACAGAAAATCTGACTTCTACTACTTCAATATATTTTTGAGAGCTTATGTATATTATATATTACTAATAGACAGGGATTCGCAGAAGCAACTGTTTTAATTTTTCCTAAAAATATATCACCCTAAATCTTCAATGCCATAGATAACATTTTAAGTGAGAAAAATCTAATAAAAGTCATTGAGAAAACATTATCTCCACGACTTCTCCTTCGCACGCGGGAACCATACTACGTCATCAGTTATTCCCCCCTGTCTTCACTTCTCGCAGACGATTGACCCAGCCCTTGTGATTCTATAGCCCTGTGCGCCTCCCGGCTTTACTGACGTTCGCTAAAGATCGAAGAGCATTCTACTTTCGGTATCGGACTTTGCAATTTTTTTTCTTCAAATGTTCCTGGAGTTGTGGAAATAATGTATTCATTCTTTTCATAATCTTAATCAATGTTTAGAAAGTAATTTATTGATTATTTTAATTATCTTAATGAATGAATTTTAATTATTCATTCATTTTAATTTTACTTTATTATTTTATATTTAAATGGGATGGAAGGAAGGGGAAATGGGAAATTGTTTTTAGAAAGGGTATTGTCTTGCTTCTTGCCCTTGCCCGGACTTGTAGAAATAATGTATTCATTATTTTAATTATCTTAATATTTAGAAAATAAATTATTAATTATTTTAATTATCTTAAAGAATGAATTTTAATTATTAATTTTAAATTAGTTTCGGAAAAATGAGAGATTTTTTTTTTTTCGTGTGGTATCAAGTTTCTTTTTTGAAGCTGGTAACGTTTTCTTCTGAAAATCGGACTTGTAATTTTCTGGAAATAATGTATAAATTATTTTAATTATCTTATTGAGGTTTAGTTAATTTTATTTGATTATTAATTATTTGTAATCAACGATTAACTCAATTTTAGGGAAATGAGAGAATAATCTGAGTTATTTTATTTATTTATTTAGTAAATATTTTCACTTTTTTTTTCCCTAAAGAATTTTCTTTTTCTTTATCATTTGCAGTGATTTTTAATTACAATTTAACAAGTCAGATGATATTTTTCTAATTTTTAAGATGATTTTTTTATTATAAGTAATCAAACCTGTATTTAAATAAACATACACAAATCACATGCATACCAATTTTTTTTTTTTACGAGCCAATACAAACGTAAAAATCCAGGCATACAAATGAAAGTAAAGTAAATAGGAGTTCTCTTTGCAGATACAGATATACAGTCGTACTCTAAATCAAATACATGTTTATACAGAGCGCACAAAATACATATCCAAATACATTTCACACACTTACTTGCATGTAAAAAACACAGAGACATATATTTATAAAAATAATGTAAATCCGGAAACACTCACGCACAAACATACACCTAAGTACACAGGCACACAAACATTCATACAAAAACACGCAGACACACGTACAAACACACGAGAATAATCGGATGCGCTCACACGCAAACACGTACTTGCAATACTAATTTTTCGCCTAAATCAAACACACGTATACAAAAATGCACAAATACATACCGGTATCACAGCTCTAAAAATTCATATAAAGTATACCCGGACATACTTTGCGGATTGCAACACACACCTAAGCCATTTTCATCTAAATACAGTTAAATACATACATTTTTCCCAAACACACATACGTACACACTTAATAGTATACAAATAAATATGAAAAGTTGAAAAAGTTTTGAAAAAATTGAGAATTTTTGGAAAAGTTGAAACAGTTTTGAAAAAGTTGAAAATTTTTGGAAAAGTTGAAACGGTTTTTGAAAAAGTTGAAAATTTTTGGAAAAGTTGAAACAGTTTTTGAAAAAGTTGAACATTTTTTGGAAAAAGTTGAAACGGTTTTTGAAAAAGTTGAAAAAATTTTGAAATGGTTTGCGACTTCTTCGCACAGTTTTAAAGACTATTTTCTTTTTCACTTAATTATTTATTTTTTTTTCTCTGCTTAATTTTTATTGGACCGTTATTTAAAACAATTATTATTTATTTTACAAAGAATTTGTTTTTCCAAGGTATATTCTCTTAATGTTTATGTGAACACACTCATTTTTTAAAGAAAAGGACAAAAAGAAACTATTTCAGTTTTGATGAAAGTCAATATTTTATTCACATTATGAAAAGTACAAATATATATTACAATGTTAACCAGTTGTTGGGAAATAAAGTGTTCTTTTTCACAATATTATGCTCTTTTCTTTTAACAGTTTTTGGCCTTGCATACATTTTCTTGGCACCCGTTAAATAACTATTTTTCACAAATTCTGGGGGAAAGTGTACAGTGTTCAGTACGTCTTGAAACTGATCAAATGCCGCGGGTCTTTTCATTCTGTTTCTTAAGAGAAAATTGATGAGTTCGACGATGTTAGAACCAGGGATGACGCCATTTTCTAAACTGAGTTCTTTATTTGGAGTCCACGAAATTTTGTTCTGTTCTAAAAAGTTTAGTATATTCTGAGCCGTTTTTTAATATTTCGTCGGAACTTTTTCCATTATCTCCCTTTCTATATAGAAATTACTCTCGTGAGTATTTTCTTCTTGTTGTTCTTCTTCTTCTTTTGCAGGCTTTACAGCATTGACACTTGGAAACGTGACAAATTTCTGCAGTGCTTGAATATATAATTTAGCTTTTTCATTTTCATTCATTTTACTTTTCAAGATATGTCGAATCTGTGTATCCAATTCGTTCAAATGTTCTTCTTCAAATTGGTGCATACGATCTACTGGTACGAGAGCGTATTTCTTAGCGTGCTCCATGGATGATGGATGATAAGAGACTGACAGAAGCAGGTATCAGAATGGATAAAAACCCGTCGCCTTTTTGCACGAGAAGCAGTCTTTTCTTGAACAAAGGTACTTTCTTATCTGCCAGGCGTCGCAAAGTCCTTTTATAGGATGAAAGTTTATTTTTTCTGTCGTTTGGATATGGGTACGTTTCCTTTTAAAAGATTAAGAGCACATTCACAAACATATTTGATGAGACTATTGGGACATTCACGTAATAAAGCTCTTTTACGTTTAGACTTGCCTAAAAGCTTGAGGTGTTCTATGCTTGACATACTCGCTATGAATGATGATTGGCGCAAGTGCTATTTTCCTTTATATAGGTCCCATAAGCCGCTGCTTTTGCTAAAGCACAGTGGTGATAACAAGATGAATGATCAGGGCAGTTCAGTGCTACATGATTCAGTGCTCGAATTTCAGGGCACTTCAAATCATTCAGATCCAAAATATTCGGAAAGCACAGGCTTTTAAAAAAATTAGATTTTTCTAAGCCTTTCACAGAAACATGGGAATAGGATAAGAATAAGAATAATAAAATATATTTTAAAGTCCCATAATGCAGGTCACCACTTTCCCAGGTGAGTCGATGGCAATGACGGGTCACCCACGAAAATGTTTTTTGATAAATATTCCCAAGAATAGGGAGGAAGAAAAGGCCACCGACCATGATAGCCGCGATGTACGTCGTAGAAAGCCAATTCTTTCACGATGAAAATGTGGGGTTTCAGTTGGAACCCCTCGAATTCTATAACTGCGGAGGACATGTTACACCAAATCTGATAAGCAAATGACTATCGTGGCTCATACACATAGTGTTTATCTTGGGGGAATATACCCGTGCGCATGCGCAAAATTTCGTCTGTCTCGGGACGCAAGTCTATGAATAGATACTCATAAGCAGGACGTGTTGCGTCTTGAAAGATTTCTTGAAAACTTTTAGTTTTGCCAGGTAGTATTTGTCTCGCCAAATGCATCACTTGGCTTTTGTCTCTGGGATTTTTATATAAAATTAAGTAATGGGAATTTAAATGAACGTTACGCATTTGTTTACCCTTCTGAAAAAGATTCTGGGTAATAAAAATGACAGACAGATTTCGGTGATGACTGCCTTTCGTAAAAAGATTACTTAGTCGCGTATCGCTCGCTAATTCTGTCATGAGATCGTCAATAATGATAAGTGCGTTTTGCAAAGTATTAAGGTCGGAAGGCAGTCCTTCTTCAAAACGAACACCTTTCATGGAATTAAAAAGTCGCTGATAACTTCCGTAACAGTAAACAATATGGGCCGGCATAGGTTCAAGCATTTTGTGTTCTATGAGTTTTTTAACAAACACCGTTTTTCCGGACCCTGTTGGTCCGGACAGGAGACAAGTGCTCGGATGCACTAACTTTATGAGTTCCATTCTTGAAATGAAATTTTTAAAATTAACTTTCGACTTTTATACTCTTTTTTCCCCCCAAGACAAAAAAATACGTTTATATGTATATATCTTTTTTTTTTCAAATAATGTACAAACACACACACACACACAAAGAAAAGAAATGAGACTTTTCATAAAATAAATTATCTTTATTAATGTTTAAAAATCATAGTTACACCATATCGTTTCTTAACCAACTGAAACATTTGAAAATCATTCTTTTTTCCAGCTAGTTGAGACAAAATAAGTGACATACATAAGCCTTGAGGCCGTTTTATAATGAAATAAATACAATAATGTCCACACACATTAGATGTTAAACTTTGAAGTCGAACTTGATTCCAGTAAACATGTTGATATTGTTTCACAAACTGTATGATATCTTCACCGTACGTTTCTGGAGGCATTCCGTAGGAATCGAAGAATTCAAGACTCTTCGTCTGGCATAAAGATGCCTAGCCAATGAGTACCTCTTTCGTAATGTTTATCTGTATTGATCACCATTGCCGAAGGAAAGTTTCGAATAACAGGTATCTTGTCCGAAGGAAAAACGCCGGCATAGTATCTTGAGGTGTAAGGATCCCTCGACAGAATTCTGTGGATTTGTGACGAATTCATCAGTTTCCAAAATCGTACAGGATATTTCGGGCTTTGTTGATTTCTATTAAATTTTCAAATTCAGCATACACTAATAACGAAACGGTTTGTGCCAAGGGGGTGGCAAATTTTACTTCTAATCGTAAATTGCTGTGACGTATTAAGTTTAAATGAGAACCGTCGCACAGATCAGGCGATAAATCAAAGCGGATTAAAGAATAACCTTCCGAAAATTCTGATCTTGAAAGATATTATATATATATATATATATATAAAAAATATATATTTATATATATATATATCGAAAATGAAAAAGCTAAATTATACATTCAAGCATTACAGAAATTTGTCGCATTTCCAAACGTCAATGCTGTCACACTTAAAAAAGAAGCAGTTTCTGAAAACAATTTTGACATGCAAGAGGATAAAAAATCGTTTGATTCTGACATAGAAAATAAAGTTCTAGAAACAGTTCCTGTGAAACATAAAAAAAACGGCTCGGAGCATACTCAACTTTTTGAAGCAGAACAAAATTGCCTGGACTCCGAACGGTGAAGTTAAATCAGAAGAAGGCGTCATCCCTGGTTCTGATATGGTTCAACTCATCAATTTTCTATTAAGAAACAGAATGAAAAGACCCACTGCTTTTGATCAGTTTCAAGATATACTGGACACTATCCACTTTCCTCCAGAACTTGTGAAGAATACTTACTTAACAGGTGTTAAGAAAATGTATGCGAGACCTAAAAGTGTTAAAAGAAAAGAGCATAATATTATGACAAAGATCACTTTATTTCCCAACCAATGGTTGACATTGTATAAAAAGTAAAATATTTTAATTTGTACAAACATAATATAAAAAAAAAGTTTTTTTTTCTTTACAAATATTTGTGTGTTTACTGGTCGTTTTTCTCTTGATTTTTTTTCATTTCTAAATAAAAAAAGAACAAATAATAAAATAAATAAAAAAAGTCTGCTGGTTTCCGCACTACTTGAATGGAGTACAGCAGTCAGTGCGTTACCCCTTTAAGGCGGGCATCCCCTAGAGGCCTATTTCCTTTTTATACAAAAAAAATAGAACAATGTATGTACATAGAACAATATATATAAATGCATATATGAACAAAATAAGTCACCAAATGGCTGGAACGTCATCTGAAAAGAGAGAAAAAATAATATCTTTAGTATTATACTATTGCTTGCATATGTGTAATGTTTTATATTTATATATATATATATATATATATATATATATATATATATATTCAGAATTAAAGCAATCAAACAAAAAAATGACACCAACAAGTTATTTAGAATCCGTACGGAAGAGTAGTCATATCATGTTGTATGACCCTCTTCTCGTACACTATTCTGTACACTTTCACTTCTCTCTTGTTGATCACTTTGCGGCGTTTGGCCTCTCTACAAATTTTTGTAGGATTTTCCAAAGGTAGCACTGTATTGCCATCCAAATTGCATACCATGCTTTTGATGGATTCAAAATTCAGCGCCTGGGAATTCCTAAAGTTGAGGGTAAACCCCCTCACCTTACAACAGGTTTTCCCAGACGCCGTTTTTTATGCATAGTTCTTGGGGCCTCCTGAAAAGAAAAAAAACATGTTGTTAACACGTATGTTAAAGAAAAAATTTAAATTAAAAATATTATTGTAAAAATAATAAAAAACTACTTACCAGAAACAAAAGTCTTGATGGTATCCCCATCCAATTCGTCCGTAAACTCTCCCAGAAAGTTTCCCAGGAGAGGATCGTTGACTCCGTCTGTGGCATAAATGATACTGTCTGTATCGTGATACAGGACACGTCGACCCAGCTTGTCCATTTCACTATACAGCTTGAGACGAGCCCAAGCTGTCGTGAAAGCGGCTAAAAATACGTTCGTCCACGTGTCCTGAGGCACAAACTCTTTTGCTGTTTCCCACTGAATGGCCGCAACATCTGGAGTGGGCAGATACACGTCTTTGATCTAAAATAATAATAATAATAATAATATTCATACACATACAAGAGTCTGAAAATAAATAGAAATACAAAAAATTAATAATAGAAATACCTATCTGAAAAAAAAAGTAATAAGAAACTTACGTTTTTCGTGGAGTCTGCCATGATTTTATTAAAATCGGGCACCGTGTTGACGTAGGTCAGCTGACCTTTATTGGTGTTCATCCCCCACCTACAAGAAAAAGAAACGGTTTAGGAAAACTAATAAGTATACTTCGAATAAGGTAAATAATAAGTATATTATATAAGTGTACATAATAAGTATGTTTAGGTACTTACCTCCCCCAAAAACTATTGAGGGCTAACTTGGCCACTTCTCGTCGTCCTGGATTTTTACTAATTTTTGTTTCATCCAAAAGTACACCTTCTCTTTCCAGGTAGAGTTTAATGTATTCTTTCTTCTCCTTCTCCGATACACAACTTGAGGGCCACCCACTACTCTCCTGTTTAATTTTTAAAAATAGATCAATATATGATCCAAACAGAGAGGTAGAGGTGGCCTCAAAATGATATACTTCATATATCTAAAAATAGAAAAAAATTCGATAAGACATATATATATATATATATATATATATATATATATATATATATATAATGCAAAAGTAAAAAGAACTTTGTATATATATTTTTACAAGATAAGGAAACGTGAATAAAACTATTACTTACATGGATGATGGCATATCCTTTCTTTTGGGCTAATTTTACCTATTCCGTGACCCAAGTCCCGATTAAGGCCCTCTCATCATCCGAATGCTTGCACGGACCCTGCTGCATCGTGTCCGTGCAGGTCCGGCAGAGAGGGAACATCAATTTATTGTTGCTTCGGTACGGAAGCACGGGCAAGTAAAGCCCCCGAGGCGGGATGACCCTACAGTGGATGACTCCAAAGTAGTCATCCACACCGCCAAATCCTTCCATTTTTGGGTGACCCACGGGGTAGGTGCAATACTTGTTCACCTAAATAAAAAAAACAGAATATCAGTAAGTGGTGCTATACATAAAAGAACATGAAAATACAAAACAATATTATTTTACACATAAAAATTTTACTTACCCATGGATACAGAGACATAAAATCAACGTATTTCGCATCTCCCTCGTGATAAAGTTAAACTGCGTTTGTTCGACCTCCAAAAAATCGTGTGCATCCCTAGGATTCAAACGATCCTGCAAGGAATGCGTTTTCAAGAAGTCTTGCAACTCTGGGTCTTCCTTATTCATCAGGGCAAAGCTGTGTTCCCACATTTCCACTAGGTTGAAACCCAGTGCACGCAGTTTTTGGCATGCAGCTTCTGTCTTTTCTCTCAACGCTGTCATAGTCACCCCTTTAAAAGGGTGCATGACGTCTCCGTCATAGCACTGGCTGCAGCCATGGAAGAAACAGCCCTGCAAATAAATAATAAGTTTAGATAAAAGTACACACAAAAAACAAAATGAATGCACAATTAAAGGAAAAAGAATTACCTGATACTGGTAGATGGTCTGTGTAGCTTCACAAAACCCGCCGACCGAAACACCCGAAACTTTTACCTCGCCGGTTCCGTTAAGGGCGTGCTGGATCACAATACCCTCTTTCGAGGCTATGTAATCCAGCCACCGGATAGAGTCGGCGCTAAAGTTAGTGCTGTTCACGTAACCATGTATGGGTACCATGGCTATGGTGTCGGGTTGTATGTGACCACTTCGGTAGGTCGCCATACATGCCGAATCAATGGTGACGTACCTGTAAAGAAAGAAACAAGAAAATATCATTCATACTATTCACTAGATAAAGTAAGAAAAAATATAATTCAATAAAACATATAAAAAACTCACTGGAATGGATCTACACCCGCAACATCCAAAAACTGCGTCCTAAACTCCAGGCAGCAACGACGCAAGATATCCACGTCCGACCTAAAAATAAAAATAAATAAATATTTATGTTTTTCAAAAAATAAAATAAAATAAAAATATTTTGGGGAAAAAACGATCCCATTTACCTGCAATATGCCAGCATCTCTGCTTGGAAGGAGAACACATCCTGCTTGTGTTCTTCATGCCACGTCATAAAGGCTTGGCGAGCTGAGGGCGACATCGTCTCGGGGCTGTAGAACCGGGGTTCAGGGAGTGGGCCTTCGTACTGTTGGTTCTCCCGGGTGTTGAAAAGATGGGGAAAATACCCCTTTTTCAACTCCGAGAGACCAAAGCACCCCGGCAGTTTCGACAGAGCCATCGGAAGGAAGTTGAGCGAATCGATGACTCGGACCCCCAACCCTTTATGGGTGATGGCCATGAGCATCGATCCGTTCGGTATCACTTCCGGTGTTGTGTCCTGTTTCAACAACCACTCCATGATGAACTGGCCGTCAAACCTGTAATAGAATAAAATATTGTTTAGTTTGTGATAATTAAAACACGCATAAAAGTAGTTTTTTAAAAGAAACAAAAATACGTACCCCTTCATATTGTACGCGATGGCCGTATATCCCTTGTGCTCGGGAGCAAACAACCACGCACAGAAATCGGCGCAGGCCGTATAGCCCTTAAATACTTGTTCCCTACCGTCAGCATACTGAGCTACGGCAAAGTTCACCAGATGTACCCCCGAAGATTGATCCGTTTCAAAGTCGAAAAAGATCAACTTATCTTTCGGATCCTTCGGGGATACCTTCTGCAAGTAGCACCGATGGTCTGTAGCTACAACAAACAGTTGGCACGAAGGGCACTTGGTCGTCCCGCAGCGATGATTCTCCTTGGGGCAATCCCGTCTCCGGATCACTTTGCAGCATTGTCTGCACTGATAAACCTAAAATATCAACAGATAAATGTACTGATGACAGAAATAAGAATAATAAATAGCATACAAAGCTTTTTTTTTAGAATGAAAACAAAAAATACTCACCCTATCACAGATGGACAACACTTCGTTGTCTGCCAGGGATTTGTGTGCTGCAAAGCAATCCTCGGATCGGCACAGGCGGTCGCAGTCTCCGCATCTCTGAGGTTCACCGGCAACACAGTCGCTGCGTAAACAAATATTGCAGGCCTCTGCACATTGGTGATTCTCCTTATGGTCAAAGGATTTCTCGCAGCTCTCACAGTAGTGATTCGCTGAGAAAAACCCTTTCAGTGACTTCACGACATCGTAGTGACAGTCGTGAAGCCACAAGTTGATTCGGCGAGGCCTGTTTTTGCCTTTGTACGAGACCTATAAAATAAATAAAATAAAATGTAGCATCATGCACAATATCAACGCGTACACAACAGAAAAGAGAACGTTCAAAGAACTTACCTGATTGAGATTCTCCGAAGAAAACACAGCAATTTGCACATTCAAGTACTCTTCAAAAAGGGCAACCTCCCTAAACGTGCAGGGGCCTAGGGGCACTCCAGCGGCTTCGTGCAAGGCACGGCCTCTGTTCATGAGGGCAGGGCGTCGTCGATCTCTCAAAGCATCAATGGCCTTTCGGTCATTCTCCAGATGCGCCAAGGCATAGACGATCGCCTTGGCACAGCAAAATCCCTCGTCGTCTTCCGGAATCGCTAAGATGCTTTGCTTCTTCAGGCGGTCCACCGCAATATTCACTAGTTTTCGGTGATTCCCTCCTGCACCCACGGGTCTTTCGATCACGATGATATCCACCGTGAATCCCGCATCCAGCTCGATGTGGTCTTTGGACTGCAGTACTCTCACGACTGCAGCCAAGACTTTCTCCACCGTGAGCGAAGACACGGTAATCAACGTGGTGGATATCGGTTTATGCAACCCCTAGGGATGGACGCGAGACGCGAGAATTCTCGCATTGTCTCGCGAGACAAGACGCGAGACGAGACAGGCATTTTTTTGCGAGACGAGACGCGAGACGGGAAAGAAAATATTTTGCGGACGAGAACGCGAGACGAGACAGAGTCTTGTCTCGCGCGAGATTTCTCGCATTTTCTTCCGTCTCGCATAATACGATCTGAAAAGCGACAATTTGCCTGAAGCCTCTACCGTTTAACTTGCGTCTCCTTCGTTTTCGGTCCTGGTAATACTATCAGCACTCTACAATACGCACAAACACGTAACATTTAAAATTAGAACAGAACGCAGAGATATACAAAACACACAAAGGAGAGGATAAAGAAAGAGGCGGAAAAAAAAAAAAACAGAGAAGAGTTGAAAGAAAACTAATTGGCAACAGTTTGGCAACTCATTTGACGAAAAAACAGTATGGCGGGAATGACCGCCGGGATAATACGTAAGTACCAAGAAAAGTCCAGATGCGGTTCTTAAAGTTCGTAAATTTCCAAATCTTACCAATAATATAAATGTGTACGTTTATGTGTTTGGATGTTTTTGACTGAATCACACAAAAAATGGTTTGAAAAAATTTGTAAATGAAGATAGCTTACGCCCTAGGATTAACATACAGGCAACCTTTTCAAGCCATATAGGCATAAATAATTCCGTTTACAAAGACACTCAAAATAATGCTAATGCCATTGCGCCTCTATGGAAATTTTGTAGCTACTAAAACCGATTTTCAGAAACTTTTGTTCACTAATGAAAGTCCTAGGCCGATATTGGGGAATTCCCTCTGTGTCGGACTTTTCTAATGGTGATTCCTAGCCCGTATTTTCGCGTGGGTTTTGGGAAAAAAAAACACGGAAAAACTGCGAGCGGCTAGGTCGACAGGCGCGGACCGGAGTTTGAAACCTGGCACCTCCCACCTTCCAGTTTTGAGAGCAGAACCTCTTAGGACACTGGGGGCGACCCTGAGTGTTAGAGGCTACCTTTTATGCATGTAGGGAAACCCACTGAGTTTTC
>JAWZYV010001823.1:0-30328 GCA_038373885.1 Cheiracanthium punctorium
CTCTAAAAAACGAGACTAAAAAAGTAAAATGAAACATTGAAATTCTTCCCCTTAAAAACATCCGCGAATCAATATTTATGTACTTGAGTAAAGAACACGGATTTCAAATAATGTATTCAAGGTATTCCCGTTGAAATGAATTATTTCCCTGGGAGAATATTGATTAGACAACACACTTGCTCCTACAGGAGACGAGGTATACATTTTTGAGATGATCCTTTTAGGATTAAAAATATAATAGGGATTCGATACTAATTTAAAAGTTAAATCAGCTGAAAGGCACATAAATTTTACGAGTAAAAGATTTAATAAAGTACTTACATACATCTGTCGAGTTTTATGATGAAAGTAAAAATTATGTGGAAATGATGAAATTTGGTTACTGTGTGAAATAAGGTTTTAATTCTATTTTATATTTAACCGATGGTTCGTAAATATGTCTTATTGTTCATAACTTCATAACTTTCCCATGAAACTGATCAGCGCGTTGAAAAACCATAACTACCGTTGGAACAATACAAGTGAGACGAAAATTAGAAGCGTAAAATGTTACCGACGTAAAAGTTTGTAAAGGACCGTTGGCAACTATAGGAGAGTAAATTTTCTAATTTAATTAGAAAGCTAAAAATTAATTTCCATGCACATATTTATTTGTGAAATCATAGCCCGACTTTCCACCGACGAAAACTGCAAACAACTGTGACACTCTGGCTCCTTTCTCAAACGGCAGATTTTTGGCACTGGACTACGGAAACGGATCCCGCGTAAGGACAAATGACACTTGAGTTTATTCTTACGTTAAAAGTAGCTGTAATGCTGTTGTATCTATTGAAATAAATATTCCTGGTAATATTGTTCTGTTCCTTTTTATTGGCTGTGAGAAACTCTCTTTTTCTGTGGGTGACTATGTAGAATGATTATGATTACAAATATAATAACGAACAAATATGATTACAAATATAATAACGAAAATATTGTATTTCACTTTACCGGAGCTGTAATTATTTTTAAAAGAATGCGGTCCTTGTTATGGGTGTGAATAACCCATTATATAAAAGCACAGACTACAATTCATAGGAATTCATTTTGCAATTACATCACGGCATATCGTCATCATCCATAGAAAATCTGATCTCGTGCCAGTTCAAACTGCAGTCTCTGATTGGCAAATGTCTCGCACAATCAGTTGAGTGCAGTACGGGAAGGGATCAACAGTTATGTATGAAAGACAATTAGATTTCAAAACACGAGGTAAGTTACAGCGATGTTACTGCAATTATTAATAACGCCCCCCCCCCTTCCACTGTAAACATGTTTCAAATATGGTTATAAACATGGTTAATAGGGGTGAATGGGTTGTAACCAAATTTAATACACAGGTTAGACATATAAGATACGATCAAGGAATTCCAAAAAAATATAGTTCAAAAATTGTCACTAGAAGGAGCTTTGGATGGAGAAGTATAGAAAAAAAGTGTCTTTTAAACATTCGATAAAGAATAAAATATCAACGTGACCGCAAATTCCCGTAATTATAGAATCAATCATACAGACTATAGAGGAGGTCCTCTCAAGGGATTTAAAAAAAAAAAAAATCAGTTCCACAAATGTTTAGAAGAGGTCGCTTTGCAGAGAGAAAACAACAAATTAATCTTAAATACTTTTTTATAAATGTTATTTTCACCACAGAAAAACAAGACAATTTCGAAATTTTTTTTTAATATGACAACGACCTTACTTGATTTAGTAGAACATTTTAAATTCATAAAAAGGATTAAAAAATTTTTAGCGAAATAATTTTTTTCCTTTAGGATTATTTTAGTAGAAAGAAATGACTAACTTATTGTAAGTTTGTGAGGATGTGGTATATGAGTGGAAGAGGCATGGAGCGCTGTGAACGATGCTGGAATATAAAAATAACACAATACCAAACATATATTTTTAATTCATTGTAATTTATTCTTTAAATTTATATATATCGCTAATTACAATAATTTTACTAAAAAATAATATCAATCCCTTAACGCAATAGAGTATACAATATTTTTTGTTATCCCATCTTTAGATAACACAAACAAACTGGATGCCCACTGTATGGTTTGCCCACTCGAGAGCATGCCACGTATAACTGTCCGTGTGAAAAACATGGCGTGCTCAAATCTAATCCACAAACAGACATAGTTTGGCCTTGAGACTTATTGATAGTCATTCCATAAAAAATTTTGCCCCCCCCCCCAAAAAAAAAGGATGAAAATCTGAAACACTTTCAGATTTTAAATACGCACTATAGTGCTATATATTAAAATCGTATCATAATTTATGCGTCGTCCCTATTTTTCGTCCTTATTCCATTAAGTTGGAAAGTGTTATCATTATTCATGACTGTGCTGTATTTTTCTTCCTTATTTCATAAAACCCATCTTTGGAATCGAAATCTATCTTAAAATCGCCTACTAAAACTATTTTACAATCTTCGCCAAGTATATCACAACTATACTTCACCGTTTTATATATTGTTTCCTACTTTAACGCCTCGACTCTCGCCAAGGAGGCGATGATTAAACATATGCAGTTACCATGACGATTTTTTGCATTTATGTAGAAATCGTAATTTAGAATTAAAATGGCGATTTGGAACAACATGTAAGTACAGCATGCCGTTACATTTTTATTTATTTTGGATTACCAATTAATGTAGTTTTAATAATTAAATGTCTTCAAATTCCTTAACTGGCGCGTTTATCGCTAGTTTGTTTACTTTAGTTATCACCTAGTTCTTTTGGGTGCGTTGAAACGGTACTTACGTATTATCCCGGAGGTCACTTCCGCCAAACTACTTTTTCGTAGATTTTAAATACGTTGCCAATCGTATTCCAAACCATCAACAATTTCATGTGCCCGGCATTTATCTTGGTGAAAAATTGCTTGTCTTGGCAGACCGCCGGGATAATACGTAAGTACCGTTGAAACTCGTGCATAACTCCCAGAGACCCATGACTGCAAAGCTCGCCAAAGTACGGGGATTTTTTAGGTTGGCGAGAGTGGGGGCGTTAAAATAGGAATCAACTCTTTCTTGTACCTAAAACACATCTTTGGAATCGAAATCTATCTTAAAATCGCCTACTGAAACTGTTTTACAATCTTCGCCAGGCATATTCTTCCTGTAGGCATATTCCAACTATACCTCAAAGACATTTTAAATGCTGTTTGGAATGGGCATCATAATCCACGAGTGTACCGTGTTTTCCTTTCTTGTTCCACAGAGCACTTCTTCGGAATAGAAATCTATATTGAAATCGCCTAATAAAACTCTTTTACAATATACGCCAGGCGTTTTCTAACGATACGCGAAATATATTTATAATAAATTGTCACGTTTTGGCACCACATTTAGCGATCCATTATCAAAAATTGCAAACCTTGTGCGACTTTCAACATTTTATTAACGCCCCCCCCCCTCTCCACATTATCTGGCAAACACATTTGAAAAGTGACTCGACACGCTAATGTCTACACAAAAAACCTGATTGAAATGAATAGCACTCTGGTGCTAAAAAATTTGGGGTGGACCGCCCTTATGACTTAGGGGTATGAGACATAGTTAAAAACCTATTCTCAGACCTAACGAATATACATAGAAAATTTCATTAAAATTGGTCGAGTGGTTTCGGAGGAGTTGGGTGACTAACACTGTGACAGGAGAATTTTATATATTAGAAGAAGATTTAAAAAAAACAAAATTAATACACGGTATTAAGATTCACATTATAATGTTCTTATCTCGAGAGAGAAGAATTAAATCATGTTACCATACTTTTTAGATACCTTGTATATGTCATGTGTTAAACGATGAAGTTAAGCATTTAAAATATGTAGTTAAACCAAGAATTCCAGCTAGTTGGTGGAATAAATTGTCATTCTTTAATAGAAAGTTGTGGAAAGAAGTATATATTCACAAACCATCAAATATAAAATCTCTACTTATTATAAAAGAAGATGTCTGTTGGTCTGTGTGTCGGCGGCGTTACGGACAAACGGCTACACCTAGAAATACCAAATTTGGTACTCGGGAAGATCTAAACATGAAGCTGTGCACCTTGAAGCGATTTTTTCAAAATTCGACCTAGAATTTTTTTTTTTTTTTAATGCGAATTTAGGCATTTTTTCTCACCTAATTCGTAATAACGGCGGAAATTACGCTCGCAGCAAAACGGCATTTGTGTCATCGGATAGAGGAGAAAATATTCTTTTAAAAACTGTTTGCTTGGACTGTGTAACATAACTTGCAGATTTTTGGGAATTTTTCAAATACAATTAAATTTGACGCTGACTTTCGTAAAATATTTTTTAAACTGTTGCATCTTGAATTCTATCCGTCATAACTTTTTTATATTTTGTGAAATGACGGAGCATGTATTTCGCCCTCTTTTAGAAGAGAAAACAGAGGAAAATACAAATTAGGAAATTTTTTACGAATTTTTAAGTAAAGAAGGATTTTCATTTCAATAGCAGCTGCTTAAAAATTTCGGTATGATATCATGTGGTTTGGTTGTAGACAGTAACAATGATTAAAATTGCCAGTTGGAAAAAAAAATACTTTAAAATAACTGAGTTTTCGTATGTGAAATGTGCGTCATTTTGATGTCACGAGTTTAAAACCCTTTTCGAAAGTCAATCAGAATAAGGGACTCACAAGCAAAACATACGCCACGCGTGAAATAATTCTATTTTATTATTTACGTTGCCAGAAAAAGAACTGAATGCTGTTTTTTCACCAGGGAATTAATCAGCATTATTTTCAATGAGATTTTAAACTGGACACGTTTTCGAATCGCAGGAAATGTGTTGCGGTGTTAAACAGGACCTGATTATGACCAACAGAGGGCCGCGGGCATTGATGAATTTGGGGACCCCCATCTATGAAATTTGTTTTATTTTTCATAAAATTTTCTTATTAAAAAAGAACAACATTTGAAATTGGGGGATATTTCGAGCCGGGGGCCCTGGGCAAAGTCCCGATTTGTCCGTGCGATAATAGGGCCCTGCTGCTAAGCATGCCAATCTGACAAGAATTATGCGTAAAAATTTATGGAGAGCTGATTTATTGGCAACCATAAAGTGAAATGATTATCGTTTAGGCTAACGCGTAAATTGCAAAGAATCACCAAAGAGTAAAACACTACACATTCGTGGCAAATATCTAAGCAGTTTCTTTAAATTAAGCATTAACGGTTGCAAAACGAAAATATATTTTATTGGTATGAGTAAAATATAGTATAAGTAATTGTAAGTAGATATGCTAAGGCAATATTGATCAAAGCACAATATGCCGCATTAATAAATATTTCGTGCAGCTAAGTCTTCTATTCCTTTTTCAACAGCCGTATTAAATCGCAGCTAACTAAACATTAAGTAATTCTACGTCGCGTTAATATATCCCGCGGTAGTTTCAACAGAAAAGACTGTAACAGAACTTTCTTTTTTTTTGCAGATTCTGTTTTGTCACAAGTAGTTATGATCACATTTTAGGGAAATGTCCACTTCTTGCCTTGCGAAGGTACACAATTATTTAATTATAAAATAAAACGGTTCTCCACATCATGTAGTATCTAAGGTATTAATGGCATAGCTTAAATCTAAAAAAGAGTATGATGTAGAAATGAGACATTTTGAATATTAGGAATTTTCACTGCAAACCGTCACTATTTTCTTTTCTAATCGCGAATGACACCGACATAGTTTTTTGCGTCATAATATTAACAATGGTCATAGGTTAGTACTTATACTAACTTTACAAATAACTAATGAGTAAATTTACTCCAAGAGTCAAATCATTTTGCTTATTTTTAGATTCCAAATCACTTGAATCAATTCGAACTATACATGTAAGAAAAAGTTTCGTTCCCTACCGTGCGGAGAACGGGCACGCAGCTACTATTATATAAAATAGTGCTTCTTAAAATAACCAAATTTGATCTATTTCCACAAACTTTTTCTTCATTATAACAATGAAAAGATGTGTGTCAATACCTCATTTTTTTCATAAATTTTATGTATCGGTAAGCTTATTTCACTTTTAAATAATTATGGAATCTCTATTGTATTTTTAATAATAAAAGGATCATCTCAAAGATTTATATGCCTCGACTCTGCTGTGTGCAATTGCATTTACTAATCAATAACCTGCCATAAGAACTAATTAATTTCAACCGGAATACCTGGAATATATTATTTGAAATCCATGTTCTTTACTCAAGCACATAAATATTGATTCGCGGATGTTTTTAAGGGGAAGAATTTCACTGTTCTTTAGTTTACTTTATTTTGAATACCTTTTTTTCATGTCTTTACAAATGGGAAAAAGGAGGAAAAAAACGTACATTTTTAATTAAAGGCCATTTCATTCGGTCTTTAGTTAGTATATTAAATTGATTTTTCAAAATGGCCTTTCATTGAAAAGGTTTATTACTTTAAAAAAGGATTTTTTTATTTTGTCCCTCAAAAATAAGATTTTTTTTGTCAGTATTGAAGAATATTCGATGAGATGATTGCTTGCAGTAGGTCATAAACATTAAAGCAAAAAAGACTATTATTTTAATTTTGTAACGATAGCGAGTGAATAGAATTCTCTGCATTCTAACAATATTCATGCTCAAACAATGCACAAAATGTCACTCCATCTACACCAATCAATTGTCTATAACGATTCATTTTTAGGTTACTACAGTATTTATGATTACAGCCTGAATAAAATCTTTAAGGCCAGTAATAATTTTTGAGAAAATGAAAAAAATCTTAAACTGACGAATAAAATATCATTTCACTTATAATTATTAACTTTAAATACAAGTAAAAAAATCAGCAAACTTCATTTGGGTTATCCCATTTTGTATCATTGCATAAAGCTAGCAATTAAACTAACATCAAAATAATATTGCATACCTATTACTACATAAACATCATAGTTGATGCGCTAATTTCCCATCAAAGGACAGGTATGATTAGTATTAAAATGACTTCATTTGATTAACCTAACATTAAGGTATTACAGAAAGCTATCATTAAAATAATATTTCATGGTTAAGCTTCAATTAAAATCACATATTTTTAATCCCATTCATCGGATGTAATTGCGTTCAACGGAATGGCAATAATAAACTCTAAATCACTCCAGACCTCAATACTGAACAGAACGCAGATTTCGGTTTTTGTAAAGACTTAAATATAATAAACGCTCCCAAAAATATCTGAAATTAACTGCGATCCATTTCCTTTGAACAGACCTTATTTTACCAGTTGCATCCACTCATCTGCGGCGAATATTTGCTAGATAAAATGACATCTGCGAGAACGGGGATATATCAACGGAGCTCTCAAAACGTTATTTTGTCTCACCGAAGCACTGACGTGCCCAATGGGCCGTAAACAACACTGGCGAACTTCTCGTTCTTTTAAAGCTGCAGTCAGAAAATGGCAAAATAAAAAGATACTTCCAAATAGGTTGTCCTCGGAGACTCATTATTCAAGTATAAATGCATGTCAATGCTTAAGATGGATTGCATTGCGATTGCAAATAGCAATGTACTGGCGTAGAGTTTTGTCAACAGATTTTATAGGAATATTTGTGTGTGTGTGTGCTCATTATTGGAGTCAATTAAGCTATATAGAATAAAGAATTTTGTAACTATGTATGTCACTATTTCTGTATAAATACCTACACAAAGTAAAAAAAAAGTCAGAACTCTATTTGATTAAAATTTTCAAGTTATTGTATTTCAGTTTTCTTTTAAACCTTGTCAGTTTTAAGCCAACTTTTCCAGAAGACTATCGAATAGGCATCTGGGCCACACCAGTCCTCCGAAACGTTAGAATATATCCTCTGGAAACGACCGAAAGCCTTGCTGTAACCAATTTTGTTTCTAATCCAGTTGTTGCACTTGAAATTTACAAAAAAAGACGTCAGTGCATAAAAAAGTACCACGACGATATTTTTAGGGTTGTAAATTTGGTGGGATGCCTTCCACATATCAGAGAACAGAAATAGCTGTGAAGATTTTCACAGGCTTTCGCACGTTTCCACAGGATTCATAGATATACAGTACAATCTTGATAATCCGACATATATATGGGATCAGACAACCGCCGGATTATCGAATAATTCTGGATTATCAATACTTCTTTTTTGATACAAGCTTAAAGTCATGTGCTTTCGTTGGGTCGACATTGTATTACGCTAGATGCACTACAAAATGGATTCAGGTAAATTAGAAAAAAAATGGCAAAAGAGGGAAGGAACCCAACAGCGGGCATGCTGTTAACAACCGCGGTAGTCGACGGATTGGAGACAATATGA
The DNA here is from genome assembly GCA_038373885.1 of Cheiracanthium punctorium. Classification (NCBI taxonomy): domain Eukaryota; kingdom Metazoa; phylum Arthropoda; class Arachnida; order Araneae; family Cheiracanthiidae; genus Cheiracanthium; species Cheiracanthium punctorium. Next base: position 8,354 of record JAWZYV010001823.1, read on the forward strand.
TGTGTGTTTTCCAAGAGCACCAAACGTTCCGGACTAACCAACAGCCGGGGCCGTGCAAGCCCAGTAGTTAAGGCACTGTATTCCTAACCGGAAGGTTGCAGGGTCGATAACGAAGAACCACTTAGGACCACCGTCTTACATGCGATGTTAGTGCACATTAAACACGTGTTTCCGAAAGTCCTCTCAGCGGTTGCTAGTAGTTTCTGAGGAATGCCAAGATACAGAAGTCCTTCTGATGAAAATCAAAATTGCGGTGGGAAAACTCCGGGAAGTACGTTTGTAGCTCTAAACGATACATTCAGTGACGTGAGCTGTCGTCTCCTGGTAAACAAGCAAATCAACAGTCAGATTCACAAGAGTGTACTGTACTAGTACAGAGCAATTATACAAGGGTTTCGCTCATTTATTTCGCACTTTCCGAGGTGTTCACTAGGAGAGAAAAGTTGGTATTTTTCTTCCTTGTTCCATAAAACACTTCTTTGGAATGGAAATCTACATTAAAATCGCCTACTAAAACTGTTTTACGATTTTGACCAAGAGTATTATAACTACACTTCACCTTTGCAAATACTATTTCGAAATTCCCAGTTTCCTGCCAAATATCTAGGCAATAAGTTCAGTTTTAGGGACTTATTTTTTGTCGCCAAACTGGACGATAAATCGATGAAAATTGCAAACCTTCGTGACTTTCAACATTTTATCCCCCTCTCTGCTCTATCTTACAACCGAATTCAAAAATGCTACGAAAACGTGTCGACGAATATCGGTACACAAATTCGTGTTTGCAAAAATACGTCTACAAATTATCTCATGGCAGAAAATGCCGAAGTGAACAAAATAGCACTCTAGCTCTTAAAAAAAAGAATCTAAAAGAACACACTGGAATAGCATTAAGAAAAACAATTCAACAGTAGAGTCGAGTCATTAATTAGGCAGGCAAGCAAAAATTCCCCATCGCCAACACCCTAAGTTGTCTGCTCAAGTACCCGGATTAATGAAGATCGATTGTTAAAATAAAATCAAGATAACGTGCGAGGTAAAGAAACAGGAGTGGGAACGTCTAAAATAAACCATCGTTAATCATTTTTCAGATTTGTCTATTCATTATATTGAATTTCTTCCGATATATTACAGTTAATGAATCGAAATGATATTTTCTTTTGTAAAACATTTGACGATTAAATAAATGAATACGTTTTGAGCGCTAGAAATGATTTTTTGTTTGTTTAATACGGTGTTTCTAAAACATTGGACATCGGTGTACCCCTTTTATAATTTTCAGAACACCTAGTAAACCTCTTAAAAAGAAAAAAATATATATATATACTTTAAATACACACTTAAGAGCTATATTAAAATCGTATCGTAACCCATGCGTATGGCCGTATTTTTCTTTCTTATTACCCTAAGTTGGAAAGTGTATCATTATTCGTGAGTGTACCCTCTTTTTCTTCCTTGTTCCATAACACTTCTTTGGAATCGAAATACATATAAAATTGCCTACCAAAACTGTTTAACAATCTTCGTCAGGCATAGTCTAACTATATTTCACCTTTATAAATGCTGTTAGGAAAGTGTATTATAATCCATGAATGTACCGTATATTAACATGAATGTACCGTATACTAACATGAATGTACCGTATCACAATTCATGAATGTACCGTATCATAATCCATAAATGTACCAATATTTGTATTCCTTGTTTCATAAACAGTTTTTTTAATTTAAGATTTATATTACAATTGCCTACTAAAACTGTTTTAAAATCGTCACTAGGCGTATTCTAACTCACTTCTTTGTAATAGATTAGTCGTTCGCCAGTTTCTCTCCAAGTATGAAAGCTAGCTTGGTGATCCAAACTGAATCACCAAGCTAGCTTCAGTCTGGGTCTTTATTTTTGGCGCCAATGTAAATTGGGCCAATGTATATTTTGTGGTCAATGTAAATTGAAAAAAATAATAATAAGGTGGGAGAAAACACTTCGCTAAGAAAAAAATTCCTCTCATTCATTTTCAGAAAGTTAGATTCTTTAAAATTGTATACGACAGCTGTAGAAAACAGTTTTTCAGTTAGTAAAATGTGCACCCTACACTCATGGGGTGGTGTACAAAATTTGAGAATTATATCGTCAAAATTGTCATAGGTATGAAGATAAGTATATGCTGACTTAAATCACTTTTCAATGGCTGTGGGAGGGGAAGAAAATCATGTTACATGATCTCTTTCAGGGGTCGCACAGAAATTGCTAAAGAGACTAATTTATTCTACTCATTAAGCGTTTGCATTCAAATTGATGCATAGCCCCCCCCCTTACCATTTTTGTTCTCAGAATATCTCCGAGACTTTTCATGATTAAAGGCTGAAATTTTGTTTATCACCTTAATTAGTCTTTGGGGCACAAATAATTAACTAGGAATTTTTTCGTACGGGGTTCATATACAAATTTAGAAAGTGTAACTTTCTGAAAATTAACGAGAGGAATTTTTCTTCATAGTCTGTTTCCCTACCATATTTTGGACATATTTTCAATTTACATTCCCCATTTATCTCTAATACATAAAGAATTAAAGCCCGTTACCACCTTGTTGGGACAACCTATGTTGTCTATTTGCCAAATTTCATTATATCCGTTCACCCATTTTAGTAAATGAAAATAAGAAAAAAAATATACATTCACATCAATACATTCATCATTTTAACACGATGTGAACATTCTTTCAAATCTTTCAAATAACATAGAGAGGGAATCCTTCATGTCTCTATGACAGTAATGGGTGTGTCTAAGTAATTAGCTGAATTTCAGAGTCCTGTTACTTAAAATTACATTTCTCTCGGAGTCTCGAATGGATAAATATTTTTTTAAGCAAACTTTGACAAAATATTCATTTTAACGAAAGTCGATAGAAAAGCTAATAACATTATTTTAAAACTGAAAACATTATCCTTTTTTTCTTGGTCCGTCGAAGATTTTCTGACAAAGTTTTGACGTTTCATTAATTTTGTACTCGTTAAGCATTCTTTAGTTTTCCCTTTTTATCTTTCAGTCAAAAGAATTTTAAAGTGCATTGGGCTTAAGAAATGTATAAGACAGACTTAAAATTGAAATATTTCCTTTTGTGTGGTACTTATGAGTTTAAACAATAAAGTAATAATTTATGCCTGCATGGAGACGGAATGTTTTATTTTGAACGCATTATATACATGACATCCAATTAAAAAGTAAATAAAGATCTTTTTTTAATCAGCAGAAATATTGGGTTGGCAACTAAGTAATTGCGTTTTTCCGTATGTCAATATTTCGCCTGGCCAAAACTACTGAAGTTAATTATGCGAAATTTGGCACGTACGTGAGTTCTTCAACATAGGTGCAAGATCAGAGAGCATTTTCCATAATTCGTAATCTTAGGCGGGGGTAAGGGTCCAAAAAGTTTTTATTTCACATATCTCGCGTGATCTCAAATAAAAATAGAGATATCCGTGAAATTCTTCCTGTAAAATACAGCAGTTACGTATACCTAAAAATTAATTTCAGGACATTTTTAATATTGTCCTCTAAGGAGGATAGAAGCGAAAAAAGGGGGAGGGTGGCCATCTTTTATGGACGAAAAAAAATACTGCCAGTGAAATTCTTACTTTAAAATGTAACAAATATCAATCGTATGTTCCGGCACAGCTTACCTGTAATTAAAAACTTGTTGAAAACTTATTTGCTTGAATTTTATACAATAAAACGCAATTACTTTGTTGCCAACCCAATACATACAGCACTCTTAAGATTGATATATTTTTCTTTTGTGTGGTACTTATGAGTTTAACCATTTAACGCTCTGTTATTTTCAAGAAAACGGTCATGAAAGTGCTATTTTTTTATTCCAGAAAATTGTATAAAAATAAATGCATGTTTTTTTAGTGCGAAATTTTAAAAAAGTTAAATTTCTAGGAACAGCCATCCTTCAGGGTTATTGTGAGTGAATGGTGTCTCGTAGTAAACAGGGAATTGCTAGAAATACATCACTGAAGAATTTTCTTAAACTTACTTCGTAAAATGAATAAATATTTGCAAATTTTTCTTTGAACATAAGTCAAAATTGTGAGCTAAAATTGCACAATGCATATCACAAACACACGTATAAAAAAATATTTGAGTATTGATACTCTCTATTTAAGAATAAGTTTTCTCCGAATAAAGTTAGAAATAGTCTGGTATTCAGGGCCGTACACAGAAAAAAATTTCAGTGGGGGGAGGGGACCGTACCCCCTGGTCCCCCCCTGGGTACGGCCTTGCTGGTATTGCCATCTGTCGTGTAAAATGCGATATACCAAAGAAATCAGTGCACAGTAATTAAAATGCTCTTATCTTTCTGGCACGTAACATTTGAACACCATTGCCCGGATATATCGATGGGCACGAGAAATAGAGGGAAAGGCTTAGACCGTGATTTGGAGGCTTAAGGGATTAAACAATTGAAAAATAGTTTTACGCCTACATGGAGATGGAATTTTTTCTTTTGAACATATTATATAGCTAAAAAGTAAATATATATATATATATATATTTAAATCAACGGGGAGATGCTTACGGCAGACTAAAAATTGAAATATTTTCTTTTCTGTGTTACTTATGAATTCGAGAATTATTTTTATGCCTACATGTAGATGGCAAGTTTTCTTTGCAATGTATTACGACATTACTAAAAAATAACTAAACAATTAAAAAAAAGCATCAAAGGGCCTCAAGAAATAATAAAGTTACTAAAAAGTTAGTTATATGATAAAAAGTACGAGGTTTGTCCGGAAAGTAAATTTCCGCAAGATCAATGAAACGGCCAAAACATTATTACCGAGTACATTTTTATTGCAAAAGCTACAACAATATTTCAGCTATTTCTCAACATGAGGATAGCCTCAACTCTAACACTCGTCATACCGCGGGATGGATTCTTTTAGTCCAGAGTCACCGAAGTCTGCCACCTGAGAAAGGAGCCACAGAGTCGCAGGAGTTTGCAGTTTTCGTCAGGAGAGAAGTGATCGCGGAACAGGGTGGTCACCCAGTAGTACCGATCTTTCTTCCAGGGACTTGCATCCGAAGAAATTTCTGTCAGGCCATCACTTTCCCTTTGACTAAGGTTGCAACTAACTGTAGAACTCTGGCTCCTTTTTATAGGCGGCAGAATTCTAGGACACTGGGCTACAAAAACAAAAACTCATCCCACGATATGACAAGTGCTAACAGTTCAGGTTATTATTAAGTTGAGAAGTACCTGAAAAATCGATGTATCTTTTGCAATAAATGTTTCCGGGTAATAATTTTTTGTTCCTTTTCATTGGCAGTGGGAAACTAACTTTCGTGACGACCCCCGTAACATAACCGGGGAAGAGGTGTGAATATATTATTGTTAAATGTCACTTCTGAATGTTCTATTAAAATACAAGGTGTCCGAATTTAAACGACTCCATTTTAAAAGTTGTCTGCAGACGAACCTATTATTGAGAAAGTTATGAAATTGATGTATAGGACATAATGAAGGTGCGGGAATTCGTTTGAGCGAATAATAAAAGTTAGTTCAAATGTTCGCCACCAGGGGGCGTATTTTTATAAATTAATGAAATATTCAGCAGATTCATGATGGTTTGCAAATATTATGACAACAAAAACCTGTTCAACAGGACGGTCAACATTGTCAGCTACCATCTGGAATCGTAACTGAGCTTGTTCTCCAGCTGACAGCAATGTGTTCTGGGAAATATGACGAGCACGTTGTGATATGCTGTCTTTAAAGATCTGGCAAAGCTCTTCGATTATCACGACTTACCAAATGTTTCAAACTACCCCAAAGCCCAAATTTGCTTGAATTGAGGACTGGGAACCGGGGAGGCCATGTATCAGGGAAATGGACACCTGGTGGTGAATATTTCAACTAATTTTTTTATTCGCTCAAACAAATTCCTATACCTTCATTATATCCTACATATAATTTCATAACTTTCTCAACAATAGTTTCGTCTGCAGACAGTTTTAAAATTGGGTAGTTTAGTTACGGACAACCAGTACATGACGAAAGCTGCTTGCTGTCACACAGAGGGGGGACCCGTGCAGAGAGGCTAACCTCGTGAAATTAATTCCGACCAGTGCGACACCCATGTGCAAATTTAAACGACCACACAGGGTTAAAGTGTATCATAACCCTTGCATAGGCTCTACTTGCTTTTTTGGTTTCATTGTGTTGGAAAGTATTTCACAATCCATGTTCATTTAAAGAAAAATTCTCTCCCGCTCTCTTTACAATAACCTCAGAGAGCAAATATTCAATTCAAACACCTAGTGCCGTAAAATTCCTTTTTAAATCAATTTTGCCCCTACATCAGAGTACATTAAAAAGGTCTAAAAGCTCACATTAAACAAGTAATTACCAAAACACCGCGACGTTGAAACACAAAACAGCCACCTTTTCGAAAGAAAAATACCTTTATTAATAAAAAGTGAATAATTAGACAACGTTTTTTTTCTTCTTCGTTAGTTTTCCTATTTAATTATGAAGAGGAAAGCTAATTTGTTTTTAATGTGTTTAGATAAAATAAAAATAAAATATGAAAATAAAAAGGAAAAGAAGAGTAAAAAAAAAAAAAAAAAATAATCATTTTTTATGGCCTCGTGACTTAAAAGACAATGAATCTTTTATACTCACATATTATACGAAATTATCCTTTGGTATTATAATATCTATAAACAATTATTTTTCATCAATAAGCAAGCATATCTTTAAATATTAGGTGTACCGGAAAGTAATATCCTTTTTTAAATAAAATCCAAGGAGATAAATATTCAACAAGTATTGAATGAGAAACAAGCTGTACTTCGCTATGGGAATCCTATTCGTTAGATTTTAAGGACAGAATTTTATATATATATTTTTTTTTCTTTCAAGAAAAATGCCCACCTTCCTATTTTTTTCACGTCTTCCTTATTTGGAGGATACTATTCGTAATGTTCTGATATATATTTTTAGGTATCCGCAAGTATTATGTTTTACGGCAAGAATTTTAAGGATATCTGTTTTCTTCTTTGAGATCTCGCAGGATATGTGAAAAGAACATTTTGGCGTCCTATTTCTATAAGTTAGGAATTTTTGAAAAGTCTCTCCAATCGAGCTCCTACGCTAAAATATTCACACACGGGCCGAATTTCTTATTATCAGCTTCGGTGGTTCTGGCTAGACAAAATACTGACTTATGAAAAAGGTACATTATTTTACGGCACACGTAATGTATCTGAAATAAGGATTTAACTATAAAACGAACAGAAAATGTTTAAGAATGTTTAAAGTAATGCTTACCAACAGTTTTCTCGCTGTGAAGATCTCAGAACAGGGAAATTTTAACTAGGAACATTCCGTATTTCATGACATCACCGTTCTTCCACACTATTTCGATCCTGAAGCACTGCGAAAAAAAAAATTAACTTACATAAATGAAGTCATACGAAAAAATTTCAAAGTCATCTAAAATAAAAACTTCTTTCAACTCGATGAAATGCACGCTACAAAGCATATAATACTAAAACAAAAAGAAATAACAGACATCGGCGCTTTATCATCGAGATGTGATAAAGAGGTCTCTGCTTTAAACTGATTGATCAGTTACAGTGTCATAAAAAAGGGTTCATATAAATGATTCTGACAAGAATTAATGCTTTTCACCGTTAAGTGTTTTCCAATAATTAGAGGAAGCATCGCTTTCTTCCTTTTTCCCCTGGTAACTCAATTCCTTCCTTTGAGTAAATTTAGAGATTCCAGTGTTATATTTTTTCTTATACAGTTTAAAATTAACAAGAGAAAAAATTCCTTTATAAAAGTTTCCCCTTATTTTCATTGTTGTTGTTAAAAGCGCATGGAGATAACGAAAATTTTTTATCTAGGTGGCCTAGGATAGTCATCATAAAAAACTTATTTTATTGCATTGGCTGTTGTTATTGTAGGACAATCTGCTCATGAAGGCTACGATTTCGGCAGTTCTGCGCATAAATTGCATTGTATTTTACTGTGTAAATCTATTCATTTCATGAAGAAAATTTCACCCAGAAAGAGGGGAGGTAGGGGTGACCGCCCCAAACCCCGAGATCTGATGAAACAAGTTGATCACTAAATATCGTTACTTCTTTTCTAAGAGCATGGTGAAGAATGATAATACGGCATGAACTGGACTTTTTTAAATGCTCTTATTTTTCATAAAATATATGCTTTCTTGTGAAAAGTGCCATCTACCGTTCGAAATTTGAGCTATTTTTTATAACAGATTTCTTTTCCGTACTGTCCATGTAACGCATTTAGCAAGTTTCAACGAAATACCAACCTGTATAACCACCCTGTATTTACTGCTATGTTTTGCTATGAAGCAGTTATATTATCACTTACAATTTATTAAAGAGATCTTGAAAACTAAGATCTGTACTTATATCCATAGTTGAGAATAACTCAATGAAACTTAAAATTTTATTTATTTGAGTGTCCCGATAAAAGTCAATTTTCATTTTTGGTTATTTCAAAGATCTGTTCCAAGCTAATTCAAATCGTAAAATTTAAGAAATTATCTTGCTCGTGACGTAATTTTTTAATCCTGGGATTGTTAATTTAAGTAGACATTTAACGCGATAAATTTATTTCATCAGAAATAAGTCTCACAATTTTCACTTTCGTGCTCTATCGAATGCTGGGAGAGCTTTATAGATTAAACCTTACGGTAAACCAAAAGAAAATAAATAAATAAATAAAAGTCAGCGGTTGGATGAATTTTAGAAAACTAAATATCTGTTCACAAGTTTGAGCTGATCAGTCATACGGTGTAAATGTACAAGCGTAATTGGCCTAATTTGTTTCGCAATTTTATAACCAGCTAAACCGTTCCTGACTTGTTGTATCTGTAAAAGATGTTTCCGAATTTGTTTGGTTAAGAACTCGTTTATACATAGTCGTCAAATAAATGGACAACACAGAGACACATTTTACTAGCACAGAGAAAGGAAATTTAAACATCCAGGGGACTCAGTCGAACCCACGACCGTTCCTGATTTTTCTGAACTCTATATATTTTTTATTGAAAGACATAACATCAACACATAACTTTATTAGCGAAAATTTTTAAAATCCAAACTAATTTTATACAGCGCAAGTGTACCGAATGCAAATAATTAAAGGTGCATCGCCAAATAGCCAGAAGACAAATTTATCTCGAACTGAATAATCTTTCAAATCAGATTAAAAAGAATTCACCTGAAAATACAAAACGAAGTTGGTCCTAATTTGCATATTCCAGTAGTGTCAATACCATTCATTTGCAAACAGCAGCACAGCAATCCTTGCTTGATCAGATGACATAAAAAAATCTTGTAGGAACACATTGAAGGTGTACTGGAACTTAAGTGAAATGTATTCATTTCCTTCTTTATACTGACAAGGCTTATTTGGCGATATGTCTCCCTCTTATTCTGTATGCAAAGAAGGAGACATATCCCATTCTTGTCTCCATTGTCATTTTACATTTAATCGGAATTCATTCCTATGGTTAAAATTCTGATTAAAAGTAACGCAATGTTTTTATGGTTTTTCTTTTTGGTTTCTTTATTCCTTCAGATATACTTTTAAAGGGAAAAGGGGGAAAGAGTTTTTATTGAGAACTATCGTGTGTCTTATAAATAATCAGAAACTTCTTGTAAACGATAAAATCGATTAAAATTAAAAATGAAATTTGAATAAATTGAATCGCGAAATTCGTGGTTTCTTAGATGTTATTAAATGTTCTGATGTGGAAACCACATATTTTTCTCCTGCGTCTGTTAAATTATAAATACTTTTAATGCTTAGCTGCATTTAAACTTAATTCATCTGAAATTGAAAGATGAAACTTCAATAATACTTAAACAAATGAGATTAATAAAGTTACACAAGTATAAAAATATCGATACTTATAACGATGTTAATGCGCCAAAATAGTCAACTTATATACAATTGTGAAGCTAAAAGTTTTGCAAATGTAGATCAATCACATATTTACCTTGAAATTCGCTTTGTAACTAATGGACCAGTTCCACTTGTTGTATTATCTAGATCATATTCTTTTTTTAATTACTATTTCATACACCAACAAGAAAACTTAGTTATTTAAATATATTTCTATTGTAACTTAAAATCAGTTTCTAACAATCATAAAATCATAAAGCCAAAGTAATATTCCACATAGCTAAAACAGGGGAGGGTTGTTTGTTTGGCTCTGCGGTGTGTAGTTTATTTTAAGTATACCGAAAATTAGAGAGGAATATTAACGTTTAATCCACTGTACCCTAAATTTGCAAGGATGAGATCATGGACTTGAATATAGGACGATCATCGATCTATTCTAAAATAGGTAAACGAAATTTGCCGGTAAGATGGCGCTGTGAGTCGTTACCATTCAGTTTGTTGTGCGCATGCGTGCACTAATAGTAAATTGTATCATGATTCGTTGCTATGTGCCGCTAGACGGCGCTTTTGTAGCTAACCATTAAAAGAGGGTCTTTTGTTTTAATTTGAAAATCCTGACGCTATTTCGCCCATCTGCCGTTAGTTGATGATCGTCCTATATTTAAGTCCGAGGCTGAGGTGGTATATTAATTTAGGCTGGGATGCAGGCTCTCTAATGACGGTCAATAAACCAGTTTTATTGACCGTCATTACACTGCCTACATCCCAGCCTTAGGCAGTGGATTTTTTTTAGAAGAGCGGGCAGATTTTTTTCTTAATGTATTTTCTTTTCCCACCAATTTTCAAGCCTTCAATCATTCATCCACTTATCTAGCAAGTTTCGCTTTGTAAAACCATCTAACTCCGGAGCTTTCACTGCTAGTTGGAAAAAAAAAGTATTATTTCACCAAGCATTAGTGAAATTTCCTACCTCAGTTACAGAAATATATACAGATGTATAGTTTCTACAATACAACTAAATGATGACATAAATGAAGCCTTAATTTTTTCCAGCAATTTTTAGGAATAACTCTATATTATTCATCAGAACGGTATTCATGAATAATATACAGTTCGTAAATATACCAATCTCTCCTAGCATCTGGAAAAGCATGAGAGTGGTGCAAAAATGCTTCCACTTCAAAGAGTTAAATCGTATTATCATCTTTTTGACATACTCCGTATAGTACAACGTATCGGTCTGGCACTATTCATATTTCCTGTTAACTGTCAAATCAAATCCAATTTGGAAAATCATTTTAAGGAATAATTCAATCTCGATATTCTGTTTTACTTCACGCTCAATTTGAAAGCGCACCAGAAAAGATGCGAATGAAGACATTCTGTGGATTTGAGGCCCTATGCAACTGACAAGAATAATCTTCAGCAGAACACTTCAAAACCCGCATAAAATTGAAGGAACATCTCCTTTCAGAACAATACGGCAATCGATTTCACTTTGAAATTAAAAGGGATTGGAAGAACAAGAATTTGCATCTACATCCATCAAGGACAATATGTCTGAGAAATGCTTCTCAGGGAAGTAAGTTCAAGAGAGAATGTGTCAGCAACATCAAAATGCAAATGGCACTCCCATTAAAATTTTAATTTGTTATTTTTTTTTTGTTTTTCTCGGAATTTGAACACGTTTGGATTCATAAGAAGATATCATCCTATGAGGTATTTTTAAGCCATTCATGTTGTTGTTGTATTTCGATTATTCATTTTCGTACTTGTGTGTTTGGTTTCAAGAATTTACTAATAAATTCTCGTCGAGTAAAGTGGAAAATACAATGTAAGTTTTTACTAGCACAGAGAAAGAAAATCTTTAGAACCCGGGTATGAGTGGGGATCGAACCCACGACCGTACTTAGGCGATTGAAGTGGAGTAGGACAGACTCGGAACCCTTAAACTCATTTGTGCCAAGATATTTCGTCGATTTTTGCTAATACAAGCAATAATAGAGAAATTTCTGATCTCAACTTCTTGAACAAGGGATGATGTCTTTTAAAATCCTTATGCATAAAAATTGAAATGTCAACATCCTACTGTGTCCTGTTAAATTATTTTGTGAAGTCGAGGTTCAATACTCGCGAATAAAGGCTAGGAAAAATACATAAACTTTTCGACTGATAGCAAAAATGCCGTCCCAAAAAAACGGACACTAGGCATAAATGGGTTGATACAGGACCTTAAATAGATGAATGTACCCATGAGCGCCCATATTTATGGACAGGGAGGGGTCATGTGCCACACCCCCTAGCTTACCGCCCCTTAATGAGAGGGGCACATATTTAGAAGGGGTAGGATACACCAAGACGGTTCAGAATCACATAGCAATGCTGGGTCGTAAACATTGTCTTCTTGTGCCTATTCATAATCACTTTGGAAGAAGCGTTGAAGTGTGCGTCTAATTTCTTAACCAAGTTTCATAAACAATGGGCTCTTCTCCGACAATTCCATCAATGTAATGGAATACTTTTTTTTTTCAATAACGGGCCTCTGCCTTGGAAGCATTAGCCACTACTAATGCCAGATTTGTTGGTCTCTTTATTATGGGGGCACCTAATAGCTGGATCATCGTTGCCCCCTTTGAAGGGACGGACACAATGACAGCTACGCCTAGTTGGGGATCGAACCCTGACCGCCGGGAGTTGAACACGAAACCGTAGTACGATACTTTACCCACCATGCAATCCGGTCGGCATGGAATAATATTTATTAAGAAGCAACCTGAATTAGTTTTTGAAATACATTGGCCGGAGAGTTCACTATTGCTTACAATTCTTCTAAAGTGATTACTAACAGTTACATTTCCGACGATGTTTCCGACACAAACTCGCTATGTGATTCTGGTCCTTCCTTTTGTAACCTACCCCTCCTAGAAGTTCATCCCCGTAATTTTGAATCAATATGTATATTACCGTAATGATTTACGTAATGGTATAACCGTGGCTGAAGAGAAAGACAGGCTGCGGTGCTGACATTTGGTCACACCCCTTTTGCTCTCGAAGAGTTACGCGGCCTAGGGGGTGTGGCCATCTTACTGTGGCTATCTCGGATCAAGATGACCACACCTCCTAAGTCACATGACTCTGCGAGGACAAAAGGGGTGTGACCAAATGTCAGCACAGCAGCCTGTCTTTCTCGTCAGCCACGTGGCATAACTTAGAAGCGCCACAACCCTAAAACATAATCTTTATGGGGCAGAGACCCTGATTCCACCCCACACACGCAAACAGCCCCATGGGTGCCTATGAATGTGTCTGGATTCCAATACTCAGTGACCTACAAACCATTTTCAATGTTGTACAAGAAGTCAAAGCTTGTTCTGGAGGCAATCACAACGGGCGCCAGGAAAAATATTTAACGAAAGCATGTCTACACTCAATACATTTAATCTTCGTCCACTTAAAATAAATAACTTCACACTCAATTTTTATTATACACCGAAATCGGAATTGTATTTTCTTCTAAAAACGTGCGAGAACTTTTCGCATTCGAAAGTTTTCATTTTGCTGGAAACATTTCCTCTTATATCAATGTTTCATGCACACAAAGTCATTTTACTCGTAAAATAATGCTAAAACTGGGTAATCTAGAAAATCTATTTTAAGCGATTTGGAATCAGAATTTTCTCTTCAATGCCTGGTAACCGTGATTTCAGTGGGACGTCATTGTCACTTGCGACAGCTCATTTTGTCACGCAAATGAGTCCCTTTTTTTTTTAAACTCTCGGAAATAAAATGGAGTTGAAAATAACGAAAAATCGCTTAAAATGAGGGAATAGGCAGATTTTCATATTATTAAAGTAGCGTAGATTGTTTACTACATTTTTAAACATAATTATGAAAAATTTTAATCGGATTGTAATAATAGTGTAGATGCTTTTGCGCTTTTTGTGCTTAACTTTCCAATCTTTTTGGAGACATGGGGGGGGGGGAATATTTATTTTGGAGTGGTTACCCGGAGTATTAGAGAATCGGCGAATCACTGAGTCAGGGATCAGTTAACTATAGAGTAGGATTTTCAATGATTCCTGATAGTGATACAAAAAATAGCACAATATATATTTGAAAATACAAAAAATAGCGAACAATTCTTTAACAGATTTCACTCAAATATGAAGTGTCAGTTCAACAAAAAATTTCGGAAAGACATTTCTGTTAAATTAATTATTATCTTACATTCTAACTCGACAAGAGAATAATTAAAAAAAACAGCCATGCTCAATTCGTTTTCATGAATGCACTGCATCATCCTTTCTCATTTTCTTAAGCAATGGCCCCCTCCCACCAAAAATGGTTTATATCTCTCCTGCGTAGCATTAAAAGTAAACAACAACCACTTATTACCTCACTCCAGGAAATTTATGAATGGGGAACGCGTCATTAGGGAGAATTTATGTCGAGTATTTTGAAAATGCGTCACTGTTAAATCATTGTTTAGCACAATATCTGTCCAACAGGCAGTGGCGGATCCAGAATTTATTTTTGAAAGGGGTGAAAAAGAAAATAAAAACATAAATAAATGAATCATAATAATACAAAAATCAGTGACGCTTTCATATTTTAAATTCTCACTGAAGTGCTCTGCATCAAAAGCGTATCATAATCCATGCGTCGTTCCTGTTTTCTTCCTTATTCCATTCAGTTGTAAAGGGTATCATTATTCATGGGTTTTGCCCTGTTTGCCTTCCATGTTCCATAAAACACTTCTTTGGAATTGAAATCTTTATTAAAATCCCCTAATTAAACTATTTTACAACCTTCGCCAGACATTTTCTAACTATCCTTCTCTGTCATAAACTGTAGGGTTTGGGCATCCGTCGCCTGCTGCTTGTAAAATGAATTCCTTAGAGCTATTTTGGCAGGCGATGGTAACCTCCAGAACGTAGAGGCTCGTGGATAGCCTAGGCGGTGCCATCACTATTGTTACGGATGGAAGGCGTAAAGTGCACATTCGTTTGGTTGAATTTTCCAAAACTGCACTTACCTGACATTAAGCTCGTTTATCCTTCACGCTAAAAGCGTTTTCCGTCGGCAGCAACACACACCTGGACTCTGGTCTGCAATTCCCGCTGGAAACTGTATAATGTGGTTGGTGACACGCTGGCTACAGTATTCGTAATACGTTCTGACACCTTGCATTTTACGCCTTCGACTTTTAACATTAATGTACTCAAAATGTCTTTAAAAAAAACCAAACCCCGTGATGCTGAACAACTTTGTAGTTGACTTTTTTACCATATCTCGTACTTTTTTCGAGATAAGAACGCTAACTCCAAATTGAGGAACCAGGTGGCACTGTAAGCGGTTTTCTTGGGTAGCGCATGGGAACTTTACTGCACTTGGACCCCACTTTTATGACTATAGCTCTTGCCGTTCAGAAATTGCTGGGGTGACAACGGGTTTTAGCGGGCACACTGCATAGAATATAGAGCGTAGCATTTTAATTTACTTTTACGACCGATGTGTCCTCAACTGTGTAAGTTGACAGTTCCCATGAAATCACTTCATTTAGCATTCAATAACCGTGATTT
This sequence comes from Cheiracanthium punctorium, assembly GCA_038373885.1. NCBI lineage: Eukaryota > Metazoa > Arthropoda > Arachnida > Araneae > Cheiracanthiidae > Cheiracanthium > Cheiracanthium punctorium. The sequence continues at coordinate 23,891 of JAWZYV010001823.1, forward strand.
TAAAGCAGAATTTTACAGCCCGCGAATCAATAAAGGGAGGCTAAATCTTTCTTTCAGTGACGCCTGTTGAAATTTTCTCCCAAACTCAATTTAAGGAATTTAGAAACAATTCGCTTCCTCCCTCAAATAGTATTACACTCAATCATTTTATCGCTCGTGTTCGTTTGAAAACGATTAAAGGATTATTTATCTCTGATAGGAATTTTTATGTTTTATCTAAGCTCCAGAATGTTTGGGGGTGGTTTGGACATTCGAGGAGTATCATGAAAATCATATACTTTCGTGTTTTATTCTAGTCACAGCTTTTCTCTTTGCACTGTTTTTTTTCGCATTTTAAATACTTAAAGCTGAGCAGCATGAAAGCAGTACTAGGAATACGGGTATTACTGAGTGACGCAATGTTGACGACGAAAGCACGCCTTTGCAAAATGAAAAATAACAAAAACGTCCGTTTATATTAACTATGTCCAGCAAAGTTTAAAAGTATTTAGGGTATGGCGAACGTAGTCAGATTGAAAGATAAGCTTTTTGCGCATACAATTTAAAACTATCTAAGAATAAAAATAAAACTATCTCTTAACTCATAATAGCCCATGATAACAAAATACCATATTTCTTCTAGATAATTATCTTTTAAATTTGTACCTCCATGTTATTACTGAAAATTATTGAGCTGAAGTGAACGGACTGATTGCTAAAAATAAGAATAGGTTACTATTCTAAAAAATTATTATTGAAAGCTGTGACGGCCTTGTAGAGCTTGTAGCTCAGGGATGTGGTTAAAATAGAAGTTTTTTTTTTTTACGTGTAATGGGTTTTATTCTATGGGCAACGCCTGTTATCAAGCTGTATATATTTTACGGTTCAGGAAACAATTATTTTTAAAAGTTAACGTAACGATATTTTACGTAAAAGGCAACGTAAAATATCCGTCTTTAAAAAAGTCAACAACAATCCTCAGATGATACGCATTGTTGATAAGTGCTATTTTATATGTTCTATTATAGATTTTTATTTTAAATTCTAACAGTGCAGACTTGCATGTGACACGAAGAGAATAAAACATTAGAAAACAACCTGATAGAGGCAAACAGGGTACGCTAATTTCGGGTTAAAAAATAATTTATAATTTCTTTAGCTTAGCCATGATAATAAACAGCATTCTTGACACGACATTCATCACACAGACATACGCACCATTACCACAAAGATAAATCCTTCAGCTTAGATAACTCCAAAAATATCTCACGAGAAACAGACTCATTATGATGCATGTTTGATTGAACATTCCGCAATATTCACAAAAACAAATTTTTAATGAAATTTTTCCTCTCATTACTGGAATTAAGTCATTTTACCAAAACCTTTCATCGCACACAGGAGTCTTAAATCAGGATAGAAAATTAATCACTTTTTTCTTCCCTCCACTTTCCTTTCTATAAAAAATTATCCCACTAATGACACATCTAATTTGTTGATTAAAGTATAAATGATGTTTGATTTTAGAAAAGAAAAAAGGAATGAATCATAGTAAGGTTTAAATATTAGCATATTACACTCGAGGAAGACTATTTTGTAAAACCATTTGCTGGGGCACCCCATTAAAATATAAACAGTAAAGATATATCGTTCGAAACTAGTTTATGTAAATATTTCAATGAAAGAAGCAATTTTAATCATTCATGCCATCACACAACAGTAGTGAATGCGGGTGTGCGTAATGACCGCATGCTATTAGTTCGGAATGCTGGGAGGTTTTTTGGAGCATACAGGACAGGCAGCGGTCAGAAAAACCTTCAAAACCTGGAGGAATAGTAAGGAAGTTTTCAAAAAAATCAAGGAAACTAACAAATTTCGACTGAAAACCTAAAAAAAATTGAAGTCTGACGTAGAAAATTATCTGAAGTCTGCACTTATAAATTAATTTTACATGTGCCGTATGTCTGGAAAAAAAAAATGATTTGGCACTGGTGCGTAAAAGTTTTTTTTTTTGGGGGGGGAGGGGGGTTATTTTTTTTGGGAGGGTAATTTTAAAAAGAATAATAATAAGAAGAAGCCTGTTATGCCTAAATAAAATTTACAATAGAATAAAATTATATTCTAAAGTACTATTTTTTAATTTTTTTTAGAAAGCCCTCTAAACGAAATAAAATTCTGCGTCCACCATGTCAGTTTACGCACCTACATCAAGTCAAATTTAGAGCATTTTTTAAACCTTGAACACTCCAAAAAATCTGTCAGCATTCCAAACTAATAGCATGGTCATTGTCCACACCTGCAGTTTCATGAAAACATACCATAGGTTTTTCTGGAGTCCAATTGAACTGTCGATATTATTACTGTACCCATTGAAAATCTTTTTTACTTTTATTGTATTTCTTTTTTTCTTGCCTGCACGATAAATAATCTCTAAAGTAAGCATTTTCCTATAAAAGGGAAAATAAATGAAGATACGCAATCGAAATTACTATGGCATTATTGTATAGATTAGAGAAGAAGGTGTCCATTTTCATCACATGCAATCAAATTTTATATTTGAGGTAGTTTGCTGGAGAAATCCATTCAGCAAATAGAAAATAGTTTGCAGCGGAAAAAAAAATAAATTACACACTAAACAAAACTTCAGATAGTTTGTTTTCTGCGGCATACCAAATCCAATGAATACAAAATTTGCTTCGAGGGCCACTGTATACTAAATTCTGTGTTAAAATATCTTCCTTTAATATTTGTAATAATGCAACGGAAGTTTCTGTTCACATTTTAAATCACAAGTGCGTATTTTTTGATCGATTTTCGGATATTTAGATTTATTATATTCCGTTTTTATGCCTGAGACTTTTGTTATTTTCGCTCTTTCATTGCTGTAGACATTTTTATGTATGAAAAGCATTACCTTCCTTTGTACCCCATAATTTTCTAACTGTAATTTACTTTTGAATTTGTTTCGTTATTCTGAAGTTTATTCACAAACTGCGCTTTATGAAACTTATATACACGTACGTTGCATTCACATATGCATTTATTTTTTATCAGATACAAACCAGAATTCTAAAAATAGACGGCGTTATTACTTAGGAATAATGTAAAACTTTGATTCGCGATCAGTTACGCACTACTGTATACGCACAGTAACTGTGCACAGTAACTCATGACACTGCTAGGAAACATAAATATTATATCAAAGTAAACCAATGAATGGTATTGGAAAATGACACGAAAACACGAAAGAGGCAGATATTTTTTTTCCGAACATTTTGGTGGCACGATTGCGTTTTAGGTATTAGCGATGCTATTTTAAAGCTGGACTGACTTAGCCCTTTTTGTAATTCCAGTGCCGTAATAAAGATAAAATAATTGAATTATCAAAGAAAATGTTTGTTGGAATGAATCAAATATAGGCTGAATTCAATATCCAGAGGATAAATGATGCCTTAAGGTTTCTTGTCATAGCATTGTGCTCTTTTATAAAAGCATCTCGTCAAAAAAGAATGAAGTTTCTAATGCCGTTGGCTTTTGTTCTTCTGTATAAGTATTTCATTTGCATAAAGGAATAGAATTTCGAATGCTTTAAGCTTGTATTCTTCCATATAGGTTTGTCATGTGCATAAAAGAATTAAGTTTATAATGTCGTAGGCTTGTGTTCTTTAATATAAGTATTTCATTTCCATAAATGAATGGAGTTTTCTTTGCTGTAGCTTTGTATTCGTCTATATAATTATTTCATTTGCATAAAAGAATGACTATCTAATGTTCTATTCTAATGTTCTAATCTTGTGTTCTTCAATGTAAGTATCTCATCTACATAAAGGAATGGTATTTCCTGTGCCACAGGTTTATTTTTTTTTAATATACTGATCCAATTTTTCGTAATACGCTGAAGTATCTGATGCCATAACTTTGTGTTGTGAGCTTCTCATTTGCCTGAAATTGTGAAATTTTCACAACACAGTGAAATTTCAGAGCAGCACAGAATTTTTACTTTTTCAGTTTGCTTAAGATGATGAACTTGCCAGCTTTGTACTTTCCTATATAAGCAACCGATTTCTTGTTGTTGTTGTCGAAAACTAAATATCTAATGCCGTGGATACTTGTACTTTCGAGTACAAGTACTTTGTTTGCATAAAAAAAAATGAATTTTCCGAATTTCGTGAGAATTGTCGCCATACCTACGACCGAAATTCACAAAATGAACAACACAGAATTCGTGAAACGAGAAATTTTCGCAGACGTGGACACCCAGTTGGCTGGTATTTTCTCGTCGGTGTTGGAATTTTCGTACGACCTGGTCGGCCCTGCTGACAGGGAGTATGGAAGACCTCTACCCAACGGCAGCTGGACAGGAATGGTGGGCATGGTGCAGCGAGAGGAAGCAGACCTCATCATGAACGGCTTGTCCATCACGGAAGAACGAAGCGAGGTGATTGATTTCTCCTACCCTTACGGCATCACGCGTTTCACCTTCGCCACGAGGAAGCCGGAGGTTCGAGTCAGCGCCTCGGCTATCCTGGAGCCGTTTTCCCCCGAAGTCTGGTGCACTGCCGTAGCATGCGCCCTCATGCTTGCTACAATCTCTGTTCTGATGCCGAAAGGGAGAGATTACGCGAGCGAACGCGCGCTGGTCGCGTCTAGTCTGATCCTGCAGATGCTGCTGAGGCACTTCTACGCTGCCGTGCTGCTGTCGGTCTTGTCGTTTCCGTCTCTGGCGGGCGTGAGGAACGTGAGGGAACTGGCGACAGCCGTGTCCGAAGGAACGTACCAGTGCGTGACGCTGCCCGGAACGTACCTCACTTCGGCTCTCCTCGAACTCAAGGACGAGAACTCGAAGATCATCGGCCGAAGCCTCCTAGAATCCAGGCCGTCGCATGACGTGGAGGAGACGCTAGGCGACGGGTCGTCATCGCCCGTGAAAGCGTATTTCCACGGCGAAAGAATCTTGCTGCCGTTCCGTGAGCAGTATTTCGTGTCGGGTGACGGATTCTTCACCGTGTTGCTTGCTGTCGGTGCGCGGAAGGATTTCTGCTGCAAGGCCCACTTGGATTCTAAAATAAGCCGCCTGTGGGGATCGGGTATCTACAATAAGTTAATGGCGGACAAGATATTCAATACGTCCCTGAAGTACCATGAGCGATCGCTTCAGCAGACGGATAACAACAGTGAAAGACAGCTATCTTTCCGACATCTACAAGGGGCGTTCATTTTATTGTTGGCTGGATTCGGCTGTGCAGCCCTTGCGCTTTTATGCGAGTTGATAGCTGGAAGATTTTTCTGTTTGAGTCACTGAATTCTGTTCTTAGGTTTTTCTCTATTAAAGTGTGATAAATGTAATGCTGTTTTATTTTTAAGCCATAAAAGAATTGTGGATTCGTAGCCGTTACGAGTTTCAAGGCGGTGTTAAATAAATAATTCGCTTTCTTCTCAACTCATGGATCATTTAAGAGAGGGGGGGAAAAAAGGCGACGATTGTTTCGTAATTATTTTAATTATTATATTAATTATGTATTTCTTTACAATCATTATCGTAAGTATTTTTTTAATTCTTAATGCTTATTTATTAATTCGTAATTATTATAACCATAATAATAATTATTGACTAGGAACTGTAGTATCAGCGTTTAACACTTTACAGGAACCAATTAACTTTTTACACACCTCTACGGAACTTTTTTAATATAATATCTGTCTGATGAAGTTTCTAAAACCTGTTGAGTTTATCACCTTTAAATTTGGCATGGTGTCTGAAAACATATTCAGAAAAAAAGGCTCTTTTCATTTTACCTAAAAAGAAATACAATGTGCAATATTCCACTAAAAAAATTTAAAACTCCTACAAATTAAAGAAGACATTCTTCCATGTTTTCAATTTTTTTTCGCTTAGATCTCCAACGTTCGATACTTTCAGAGAAACAAGTTCACATGAAACAGATTTTTAGAAATGTTTACCAAACCAAATAAAAAACACACATTTTGAGGAAGATGCAAAAAAAGACGAGTTCACTTTTGGGTGAGGAAAAATATTAAAAAACATATTGTTCTAATATGTATGAGGATGACAGATTGTTTGTTAGCGTTTTTAACCTTTGAAGACTGTCAGCAGATTTTTCAACCAAGTAAAGAAGAGGCATGGTTCATATTTTGAACAATTATCACCTTCTGTTATTGTCCGCTTGCACCGGACGGTCGGTGAGAGATGTTAACATCCATCCATTATTACAGTTGCAACGCAGTTTTTAAAACAAGAGAATGTTCATGTGAACGGAATTCCCTTGTTCAAGAAATTCGGTTTCCTCAGTGGGCGGGAAATAGTATTCTGTCAGCTATTTGTGTACAAAGAATAGAGTTCCATAGTCTTACGTACATTACAAAGTGGTGTGATGCCAACATCACCTATTGTTTTTTCGGCACTCCTATATAACTCATGTCCTGCATTTTCAGCAGTGC
>JAWZYV010001824.1:0-17760 GCA_038373885.1 Cheiracanthium punctorium
ATATATCCGCTTTCATTTAGCCTGCTCTTTTCTCATGTAGTAATATAATATACTTCGCGGAATCATTACGAACTTAATAACATAAAATTCCTCCAGTAAAATCCCACGTTCTTTTGAGTTCTTTAAAATTTTATTTCCCCGTTATAGTAAACATTTTCTGAAACGGAAATTGCTTCCAGGAAGCTCCCACAGCACATTTTTCTTGTAATATGATAAGTAGCAATTTCTTGAGAAACGCTGATATTTCATTCCGGGGATTCTTACAGAAATACGCTTTTAATAATAAACGAGTTGTTTATTAAATGACTTGACTTTTCGTTACGAATTGGTTGAGAATAACACGATTTCGTATGTAAGAAAAAGGTGTGCAATTGCGCGAAATAATTTACAGTAGAGCCCCCTGTAACACGGAAGATACGTTCCGTGCTGTATGAATCCGTGTTGTACGGGACCGGAGTTATAACACACCTGGAGAGTAAACTGTGCGGTCCAACCGCTACATACCTTATTTGCACATCTTAACAGCGCAATAGAGTATAATCACGCTTGTTGAAAGCACAATACAGTAGAACCTCGATTAACCGAGCTTCGGTTAACCGAGGTTCTGTTAACCGAGGCAATAACGAAGTCTAATTTTTTTTTTCTCCTTTCCAAAATGAGCTTGGAAAAAATTATGCACATTTTAGTTCGTTGTCCGTGTTCCATTTATTGTTTTGTCCAAAAAAAACAAATCCATTTTACTTTTTAAAATTTACTACTAGAGTTGATTTCCTTTTTAAATCTTTTTAGCTGTGAGACATAAGTTCATATATGTTTATTTTTATCATTTAAAAAACGTTCTATTGTTTTTTACTTTAAAAGTTAGTTAAATTCGCAAGCGCGGAAGGTTTTGATGCATAGTTTCTATTAAACGAGATTTCCGATATCCGAGGTACTAGCGGTCCCAATTAGCTCGGATAATCGAGGTTCTACTGTATATATTAATAAATGATTGAATGCATAATAATCATTCCGTCCCGCAGTGTTCTGGAGGCTAAACTCCGTTCCCTTAAGAATACGGTATGTGAAGCAGCATCCGACTTGGCCGGTGCTTGGGAGGGTCCACTCCCTCTCGGCTCGACTGCTGCGGGACCTTGTGCGCTCATGAGAGCGGGTGCACGTAGAATCCGTCAGGGTTCCAATGTTCTCCAAGTTATTAAACGATACCTCTGGGGGTGCCGATTTCAGGAGGTTGGTCCCTCCTCTGGAATGGGTTCAAAATTGCGGGATCCCGGGTCGGACTTCCACCCACCGGGGCCCAGTAAAAGTGGAAGACGCCCCCCCTCTCTTCCCAATGGAAAACACAGGCGCTTTTTTCTTTTCAATTGAAACGTAAACCACATAGGATAGTGTTATGTATGGGAAAAGCACATCAGGCAAATGACCTCCACGGCTTTACGGGCACACACGCACCCTTTTGTCAAAATTTTACAGGACCATTTCGAATAAATGTGGCAGAATTTCGATCGTGGATGCAGCGTCGAGTCCTCCTCACATCCTCCTTCAATTTACGGCTGTATGTGGGCTTGTTGGCCTGGACCAGGCCCGGGCTGACCAGGTCGGCTGGTCGGCGATTAGCCGAGGGCCTCCGTCCGGCCCAAGGGGACCCGGTGAGACATTCAAAAGTGGATATACAACTTTATAATAAGAGTAATTTGATTATTTATTTTCCAGCAATCTTACGCAGTGACGCAGTAAGATAGGAAGATGGAAGTGAAAGATCCAAAGATAGGAAGTGGAGGATCCCAGAAACCCCGGGACGCAAGGGGGCCCCCGAAAAGTCAGCCCCCCCAACAGTTAAATGTGATTTTTAGGGGCGTAAGCCTAATTTTCAAATATTACATATCCTAATATTCTATTCATAGGCGCACCCACGGATACAGAATTCAGGAGGATAAGACATTGCACACAAAAAAAAAAAAAAAAAAGAAAAAAAAAAAAGAAAAATTCTTTACTCAACAATCTTCTTAGGCTGTTGAAATTTTTATGATTGAAAGGCGCACCCACGGAGGGGGCTATGGGGGCTGAAGCCCCCCCTAAAGGTAGAAAGTTAGAAGTGAAAAGCGTTAAAAAAAATGAAAACTGTCGCTAATGAATTAATTTTTTTTAGTTCTTTCTTTCTTTTTTTAACTGTCCTCAAATTATTTCTAACCAAAAAAGACATTTATTTAAAAAAGTTTTTAAATAAATGCTCACAGTTAGTTGAAACACTGCTACACACGGTTACAACGTCGCTCAAAAGATCAGATAATTATTTATGACTCTATAAGGAGTTACATTGCTTGTGTTCTATGGGACAATCAAGTGATACCGAATATTTTGACGTTATAAGAGAGTTGTAACTAACCGAGATCACTATGACTGAGTTCAGCAATATTATGTAGCCCAGGCCCCCACCCTAAACTAAAATCCTGGGTGCGCCACTGATTCTATTCACCTCTAAATTCCTCAGTAGGAAGTAGGGCCTGATTTCCGGGAGGGCATTCGGGGCAAGCGCCCGGGACCCCAAATTTTTTAAAAATTTTTAAATTTTGAAAAAGTTTTCGAAAGAGGGGGAACCCCAATGAAGCTTCTGCCCAGGGCTCCCAAATCGACCAATCGGCTCCAGAAGAGGCCCCTTTTAAATCTCTAGCCGAGGGTCCCCCAAGAGAGCCAGTCCAGGCCTGGCCTAGACCTTTGACTTCAAATAGCCCCAAAGAAAGAAATCCAATGGTTTTACATCACACGATTTTTCATGTCACTCATCATCAGAACCATCACGAATCAAACTTTCATTATTTTTTAAACGTTGTTCAACGATGAAAACGTGCTGTTCTTTCGTATATGGGTGCACTTTTACTAACCCTAAACTGTCAGCTGTCAAACTGTTTTCCTTTTTGGTTTCCAATACTAAGATTATTAATTTTCTGCTTAATTCAAATATTGCTTAAATATTGTGACACACCTTATAGTTGTATATGTATTCCATATTCAAGAGAGAGGGGGGGGGGAAGTAAGCATGGATTGAAAAAACGAGAAAAAGGGGAAAAAAAAAGAAAAAAGCCCATATTAGATGTAAGATTTACATATCGACATTTGTGAATTTTGCGATTCGAAATATGTTAAGCGTCGGGCAGCGAATCTAAAATCGTTCCTGAAAAATATTTTAACATATTTTGTGCATTATTTCTTTTTTCACTACATTTAGAAAAATTTGAATGATTATTCATTTATTTTTTTTATAAAAATTCTAGACAGAAAAAAAAAAAAAGTGGTTAGAAGTGGCCGCAGGTGTTTTGCTCTGATAGTGAAATATTTATTACACTTTTTTTTTATAATAATAAAATATGTGGTTTTTTTTTTTTTTTTAGTGCTTGGAGTAACGTTTGAAAGTGTTTCTTGTATTTATCAAGAGTACAAGACTAATGCTCTTAAACTTTTCATTATTCTTCAAAGATAATACTTTTATTTTGACATGGTGCCAGGAACAGCTGGAAGTACGTGAAAAGTGTGTGTACGCTGTTGAAACTTTTACCTGAGGTGATTAAAATTTAAGTGCCGTAAAACCTCACGAACTCTTATGCATGTCATTTTTTAAAAGAATGTAAAAAAAAACTTTGTGTGAAAGTTTTTTTTTTTTTTGTTTTTAAGCGTGCATGAATTTGTTTTCTTTAGAAAAGAGGAAAGGCTTAGAGAGCATTAAATGCGTTCGAGAAAACAACCTTAAATTCCTTATGCAACCTTAAATTCCTTATGACTTTTTCAACTGACAATTTAAGGCGGCTTTTTAAAGAGTAACAATTAAATTGAATTTGAAATTAGACGTATTACATCTCCTGCCATCCTGTCTGCATTTAAAATGGTTGCTATTACTCCTTATTTAAATATTTTTTTATCGATGTATCACTAATTCTCTTTTGTCCGACACAGACGTTGCAGTTTATGCAAATACCAGCGTGCGAACGAAACTTTCCATCTGCGTCGCAGTGTATTTTTTTTATCACAAAAATACATGATACAATAATTAGGGTGCTCACAAAAAGATGGCAACTTGCTTTTTTTTATTCTTTATCTTATCCATTAGACATAAGTAAGCTATGTAATTTGAAAAAAGAAGTAAGTTAGAAAAAAAAAAATCTGGAGTGACTCCACTCGACTTTCCGAACACTTACGATTAAGATCATTACCACGCGTTTAAATAAATTTTAATCGATGAATAACTCAAACATATATACCAAATTGAAACTCAATCGAATGCACCATTTAAATGCTTGCGCACTTTCAAGAATTTCTTCCCATATGCCATTATGCCATAACATTAAAGAAATTTTTGTCGTAGCCCTGTAAAAAAAACTATAAGTGAACACCCAACACACACCCACCTATACACACCCAACTCAATACCGGTCTTAAGATGGTGATTTATAACATTTATACCCAATTTCAGCTCAATCGAAGGTGCCGTTTAAACGCTAGCGCACTTGTAAGAATTTCCCCCGATAGGCCATAATGTAAAAGAAATCTTTGTCGTAGCCCTGTAGAAAAACTATAAGTCCTATACACTTCCAAATTAATATCGGTCTTAAGATAGCGGTTTATAACATGTATACCCAATTTGAGCTCAATCGAATCTACCTTTTAACCGCGAGCGCACTTTCAAGAATTTTCCCCCGTAGGCCATAATGTAAGAGAAATCTTTGTCGTAGCCTTGTAGAAAAACTATAAGTTCTATACACACCAAACTCAATACCGGTCTTGCGACGGTGGTTTATGACATATATATCCAATTTGAGCTCAATCGAATGCTCCGTTCAGGAGCTATCGTGTTCACTCACATACACACAAACACACACACACACATACATACATACATCTCGTAAAAATAGCATAAATGGATTCAGAAGCCCTCAAAATGTGGAAAAACACCAAAATCTAGAAGTCGAATTTTTTCATGATTACAATACTTTCCTTACATGCTACATGTTCGGAAAGTAAAAAGACTACGTTAAGAAAAGTGACAATTTTTACTTTCCGAACATGTACGATGTAAGGAAAGTATTGTAATCATTAAAAAAATTCGACTTCGAGATTTTTGTGTATTGATACGTGTTGAGGTCTTTTGAATTCATTTGTGCTATTTTTACGAGATGTATGTATGTGTGTTTGTGTGTATGTGAGTGAACGCGATAGCTCCTAAACGGATCATTCGATTGAGTTCAAATGGGGTATATATATGTTCTAAACCACCGTCGCAAGACCGGTATTGATTTTGGCGTGTATAGGACTTGAAGTTTTTCTACGGGGCTACGACAAAGATTTCTTTTACATTATGGCCTATGGGAGGAAATTCTTGAAAGTGCGCTAGCGTTTAAACGGTACATTCGATTGAACTAAAATTAGGTATTACATGTTATAAAACACCATCGTAAGACTCGTATTGATTTTGTGTCTATAAGACTAATAGTTTTTCTACAGGGCTACGACAAAGATTTATTTTAAACTATGGCCTATGGGGGGAAATTCTTGAAGGTGCGCTAGCGTTTAAACGGCGCATTCGATTGAGCTTCAGTTTGGTATATATGTTTGAATGGTTCATCGATTAAAATTTATTTAAATGCTTGGTAATGATCTTAATCAAATAATACTTGGAGGAAAAGATATAGCTTTGAAATCTATAAAATCTATAAAGATGACGACTTTATTAAATAACAAAACTGAATAGAATGAGATGGGCAGGTCACTTTCTAGAACCTAAAGGACCTAAGAAGACCTAAGAAAAGATGGAGGGACAGGCTGGATGGGGATTTTTCCAAACTGAAAATAAGAAACTGGAGGTCCATTGCAGGGAAGAGGGTGGAATGGGAAAGACTTCTGAAGAAGGCCAGGGCCCACAAGGGGCTGTCGTGCCAATGTTCATGATAATGATTTTAATCGTAATTGTTCGGAAAGTCGAGTGGAGTCACTCCAGATTTTTAATATTGTATACGATCACATGCAAATACAGAGGGGGACACTGAAGCAAGTGCTGATTTTATATATATATAAATTTTTTTTTTTCAAACAGAATTTTAAATTTATGATTCCATCAAAATTTCAAATAATGAAATTGTTTATTTATTTATTTATTTTGCACATGCTTTTTACTTTCCGAACATGTACCATGTAAGGAAAGTATTGTAATCATGAAAAAATTCGACATCGAGATTTTGGTGTTTTTACACGTTTTGGGGGCTTCTGAATCCATTTATGCTATTTTTACGAGATGTATGTATGTATGTGTGTGTGTGTGTGTGTATTTGTGTGTATTTGTGTGTATGTGATTGAACACGATAGCTCCTGAACGGAGCATTCGATTGAGCTCAAATTGGATATATATGTCATAAACCACCGTCGCAAGACCGGTATTGTTTTGGGTGTGTATAGGACTTATAGTTTTTCTACAGGGCTACGACAAAGATTTCTCTTACATTATGGCCTATGGGGGGAAATTCTTGAAAGTGCGCTAGCGTTTAAACGGTACCTTCGATTGAGTTGAAATTGGGTATATATGTTATAAATCACCATCTTAAGACCGGTATTGATTTTGGTGTGTATAAGACTTATAGTTTTTATACAGGGCTACGACAAAAATTTCTTTTAAATTATGGCATAATGGCATATGGAGAGAAATTCTTGAAAGTGCGCTAGCGTTTAAGCGGTAGCTTCGACTGATCTGAAATTGGGTATATATGTTATAAATCACCATCTTAAGACCGGTATTGATTTTGGTGTGTATAAGACTTATAGTTTTTTTTCTACAGGGCTACGACAAAAATTTCTTTTATATTATGGCATATGGGGAGAAATTCTTGAAAGTGCGCAAGCGTTTAAACGGCGCATTCGATTGAGTTTCAATTTGGTATAGATGTTTGAATTATTCATCAATTAAAATTTATTTAAATGCTTGGTAATGATCTTAATCGTAAGTGTTCGGAAAGTCGAGTGGAGTCACTCCAGATTTTTTTTTTTTCTGGTGTTTCGTGTGCATATGACTTTCTTATCATCCAGAATACGATTGGAAACCCTTCAGCCGTTTCTCTTGCCACAGTAAATCAACGGCTAATTTCTGCCTAAACAAACGCTTAAGCATCGCAAGTTGTTTGCGTGCTATTGCGTAAAACAGGATCGTTGTTACGGTCCTGTTTTAAATGACAATTTCAGAAATGCATAACGTCAATACGAGTGTGTGTGTATGCACTGTGTTTTGATGGGGGGCTGCAAGTCCTGTTTATCACAGCGTCCTTGTGTATTATATTATCGACAGTTGCGAAAGAACCTTAATGGGTTTTCTCTTTGTATCTGTTATCGGCGTTCGTTATTACCGAGCTGAGCTATCGTATTCGTGTATTCTCTATGGAGAATGGCTAATTTGAATGGGGGGATGGGATTTAACGCTAAGTGCATTTGTTGGACTGTCTGAATGACGTTTGTTATTGTAGCATTTCTGTCTCGAAACTCGTTAATCTTTGCATTGTGAAAAGTGATTCAAATATATAGGTTTCCTGAAAAGTCGGTGACATAGTGCATCTTCGCTAATTGAGATTTTATGCGTTTCCAAAGCTGATTATGTTCTGTCGTTTAAAATAAAGAAGAAAAAATCTTTTTTTCCATGTCCGAAGGAGTGAAAAGTGTCAGCTTGAATGTAAAAGAAATTGCCAGAATATTTATTGGTGCGTGCAATATGAAACAAGAGCAATAAATCACTGTAAGCGCATGTACTGTGAAACATGTTCCAACACAACTTTTTTTTTCCGTGAAATCTGCCGATATCATCTTCAAACTTCGCGAAATTGTGGTCACTACCTAAAACCTAAAAAGAAAGAAAAAAAAAAACTTCAATAATGCTATTTCTATCCTTTAAATGAAGACTGATGTGTGTAAACGTTATATACTTGTTGTATCGTGCTTGAAATAGATGAATGTTTCTAAACTGCCATAGATCATGATGTATAATAATTCTTTTGAGTGCTCCTGTAAAAGAACTATCTATGCTACTTAAATAATTTTCGTTGGAGAGCATTATTTTGCAATCCCGAAGAAGATATATCCATTCCGTTTTGCTTGAACATCTGTTGATTTTGCATTGTAGAATTATTTATGTACAGGAGGGTTGCATTTTTACTTCCCCAATATACCTTATTGTAATGCTGAAGCGAGTGAGCCCAAATTTAGCGTATGAATCGTATACGAGATGTACTCAAGGGAGATTTTTTTTAAGTTTAGTTCAAAAGTGGCCTCTAGGTGTCGCTTTCCATGGTGAATTCTGCTCAAAAAGTCAGCCATTTAGTGAGCACTTCGCATGTATAGTCTGCATACTGAATTTGGTTACCATCCATTCTCCTCTTTTAGCTGTAGAATCCTTTTTTAAGGAAAGTTTAATTATAGACACCCTATATAACAAAAATAATTGCTCTAAAAAGCGTTTTATAACCGATACGTTTGACATGATTTATCCTTCTTGTTTTAATTTGAATTATGTTCTGTCCTTTCTTATGATTTCTGTAAAATGCGGTAAGATATTGATACCGCCATTTAAAGAGAATACTTGCAGAAGAAAATCAAGTTTTTAACCAAAACTGTTTCTTTTCTGTCCCCTCCGCCATTTTAGAACTGTTAATAGGGAACTGTTGTTTACATTTGTTGTTCTTTTCTCTTCTCGAGTTTAGTTGAAGCAGTTCTTCTTCTCCTATTTTTCGGAGTTCATTAACGCACCAGTCGATTCTTTTTTTTAGTATACAGTTAACCCTATTTCCGAAACGCTCTTTTCAGAATCCGATAAACTCTCATCATCAGATTTTGGTGGGGAGGGGAGTGGGTGTTAATGACAAGAAGGGAAAAAGGTAATTAATTCTGGTTGGTGCAAGAAAGTAATAACAACGAAAATGGAAGCTTGAAGATTGCGGGTTAACAGATTTATCCGATTTATAATTAAGTGCGAGGATTTCTGGGAAAGGCATCTCGTGTAGAAGCTCGTGATTATTTACAAAACTGGGTTGGAACACTAAAGCTGTGTTACCGTATATTTTCGGATGTAAGCTTTATTCGTGTTCAACCCTTTGAGGCGCAACCCTTTCCCAATGCTGAAAAAAAAGGGGGTCGTTGCCATCGCTCGACTTAACTACCAGCAAGATGGCGGACGATCGAAACGTTCATCGCGTGCCACAGATCTAGAGATCCTTTTTTGACGCAGCTGGCTGTGCCGGCCACAGCCAGCCGTCGTCAAAAAAAGGGTCTCTAGATCTGTGGCGCGCGATGAACGTTTCGATTCGTCCTCCATCTTGCTGTTAGTTAAGTCGAGCGATGGCAACGGCTGCCCCTTTTTCAGCATTGGGCAATCTATCCATCTGTTCTCGCATGCTTCCATTTTTCAGCAGATGTCGGTGCTGTTAAAAATAATCGGGACCATTTTTTTTTTTACGGGAAATGACGTGCTAAAAAGTAAAGGATTCTCGTGGAGCGATGTCACCCGCAACTATTTTTATAGAAATTAAATCTATTCTTCGTGACTGGCAACAGTCAATACGTCAGAGTTTGGTGTTCCCAGAGCGGGAACACTGCGCGTTAATGGGTTAAACCGACAGTGGGTCCCCCCCCCGGCCTTAATTTACCCAAAATTCTTGTAGTTTGTCAACGTTGTGGATCAAAATACAAGTATCATAATATTAAAAATAAATAAGTAAGTTAAACTAAAGTTTACAAGTAATTCGTTAGCAAAAAGCGTTTTTTATACTAAGCATTTTTCACGATCTGAGCATCTGAAAAACTATCTTCTGCAAGCAGAATAATTATTACATTTATTAATTAAAACTACACTCATGCATTTTCATCTTTTCGCGCTTAATAAATTACTAATTCCATATTCTATTTTTAATGCTACAGTTACCGCAGTAACAGAGTCCACTGTTGACGCTCAAGACGAAATGCGGAATCATTTTTAGAGATGGTAGACTCGGAAAACAAAAATTCATAATATGGCTCATATCGAACATGACTCTTATTTCCTTTGGCATGACGGATTACATTTCCAGTTCCCTAGTCCATGACCGGCATGCTCTACAGAGCTGTCCACTTTCCACAGCTTGTTTTGACCAATAACTCTATATCTCTTTACTTTGATGATGCAGTGAATTATGAATGCTACGTTCCACACTCCTTAATCTGTACTGATCAGTGGCGGATTCAGGGGAGCTAGACAGGCGCGTAGCCAGGGAAAATTTTCGGGGGGGGGGGGGATATGAACTTATATATGTACAAATAGACGGAATTTTATCACTAATACAAAAATTTCGGGGGGGATATATCCCGATATCCCCCCCCCCTGGCTACGCCCCTGGAGCTAGAAAGCTTTAAAAAAATAAAAAAGAATAAATAAAAAAATATAATGAGAAATTACTGAAGGATAACAATCTGCTTTATTACACATTTACGATAGTTAAAATGGTATTTTTTGAATATATAGCTCCTCCCAAAATTTTTACACTAATTTGGACTGACATTTTGCTTTATCGTACTTTTGTTTGGGTGATAGATGCGTTTTTTTCCCCTTTTCTTTCTTTTTCAAAATTTAGCCCTTCCCCCCGCAAAAAATTTCTCCATGCACCACTGGTATTGACACGATATTTTCCGTTCGTACAGTAACTTTAAAACGCATAGCGTGCAATAACTGTTTAATGTGCTTGTAGCTTAACTTCCAGTTTTCACCGAACTGGGAAGAAAACATTATCATAATTGTACTTTTTGTGCACTTTTTTTTAAATAACCTGTAAAATCTTTTACTTTTTTCCAAATAATCTTATAATTCTGTAATCACGAATTCCGTTGGACTAGATTTACATGGATTGTAGTATTCTCATGATACAAAATATTGGAACACTGAATTCTAATAATTTTATTTATTTATTTATTTACTTTTATCTGGTAAATTTTGGTGCATTTTACCGTTAACCAATAATAACTCTTTCTTTCCTTGAAATTAAGACTTGTTGGAAAAAATAAAGATATAAATAAAAGATTGTGTACTTGTATTTGAGAGAAATACAATACCCAATCGGGCCACTTCATTCCCGTCAAATTCAATTCGCCCATTTATCTTAACTCTTTAACTCGCAGTGTTCCCGCTCTGGGAACACCAAACTCTGACGTTTTCACTGTTGCCAGTCACGAAGAATAGATTGGATTTCTATAAAAATAGTTGCGGGTGACAGAGCTCCACGATAATCCTTTACTTTTTAGCACGTCATTTCCCGTAAAAAAAAATGGTCACGATTATTTTTAACAGCACTGACATCTGCTGAAAAATAGAAGAATGCGAGAACAGATGGATAGATTGGCCAAAGCTGAAAAAAAGGGCAGTCGTTGCCATCGCTCGAATTAACGACCAGCAAGGTGGCGGACGATCGAAACGTTGATCGCGTGCCACAGATCTCGAGACCCCTTTTTTTGACGACAGCTGGCTGTGGCCGGCACAGTCAGCTGCGTCAAAAAAGGGTCTCTAGATCTGTGGCACGCGATGAACGTTTCGATCGTCCGCCATCTTGCTGGTAGTTAAGTCGAGCGATAGCAATGGCTGTCCTTTTTTCAGCATTGGGAAAGGGGTTACGCCTCAAAGGGTTGATGTGGGCTGATCTGTTGGAGAGATCCTCCCCTGACGATCATTAAAATTCACAAATTCTTCGTGAAATTCACCGATTTCACTTCTTCCATTTTTTAAATGGCCTAACCGTTTAAAATTTACACAAATCAACGCTCGTAAAAAAAAAGTTATTTTCTCTTCCACTTTCGCAGTTTCGACCGTAAATTTAAATTCCGGCTCTCTTCTCGGATTTTCCCGCGAGCGAATTATAATTTTTGCAAGGAACCACTCGATCTTTTACACCCACTTGCGTTACATCAGAACATAGATTTTTACCCCTCCCACCACCACCACCCACCCACACACACACCAATTTCCTTTTTTTTTTTTTTTTTTTTCCCTTCATTCTTCCTCTTAGAAAACCGTCGATTGCATTGCGTATTCAGCTCGCGACTCTGCCACGGTGCCTTGGGAAACGGAAAGCGTTACAGAATGAAGTGTTTACCGAAATAAGATGAGAAAACTTAAGAATAAAAGAAGAGCTGTGCCTTTTTTTTTTTTGCTGTTCGAAATATTTTCCGATCCGAGTGTACCCAACGTTAGTTAGATCTCCTTCTCCCTTTTATGCTGTTACATTTCCTTAGAAAACAGACAAAATTCTTTGGAGAAAAGAAAAGGATGTTTGCGAGATGTTCAATATAAATCGTTCGGTCTGCTTGATTGGTGTAGTGGAAAGCTTCGGAGCGTCGTCAGTAAATATTCTGGAAAAGTTATATTATTAGTTTGCTCAAAGTAGATTAAAAAAAAAAAAAAAACCGAGTCAGGGATTGAATAAATACAGGATTTAGCAAGAAAAAAGTTGCCAACTTCAGAAGGCTCTAGAATGCATGCATTTTATTGGTGCAAATGAGATGAAAACTGTAGAGACATGCGCTTGCAATTAATTAAAAAGAAAAATAGTATCAAAATTCACCAATAGATGGCGATATAGGGAAAATGGTATTTATTTGCATATGTATTGAAAATCTAAAGCATCATTTGCGTTACAGTGCATCATTATTTCGTAGATAAGGTGAATTCTGGGCGACCTGTTAGTTATTTCTCTGCACACGTCATGCCGTTGTTGCAGCTGTAAAAGAATGCCGTTAGAGCAATCCAGCGATCAGCAGTCATTCTCCAACATCACGGCCTCCACGCTCGCCGGATATCACTCTCTACGACTTTCGGTTATGGAGCTCCCTAAAGGACGATATCTACCTTACCAGGCCAGTGTGTGAGATCTGAAGGACAGTATTCAGCGTCATGTTCTTAATATACCGTTAAACACACTCCAGTCAGCTGTGGAAGGAATGCGTCTGCGATTAGAACACTTTATTGGCCGTGATGTTGGCAGAAATTTTCCATGTGTGTGTGTGTGTGGGGGGGGGGGGGGGGTACGACTACTGCAACTCACGCAAATGCATACGTGTGTGTGATAAGGGATTGAAGAATATACATTTTGTATGGATAAAAGTTTCTCATGGGGGGGTTGTGACCCCCCCCCCATATATCCCCTAGGCTACGCCACTGATTATTGGATATAAAGAATTGAATTAGATTGAATTATTTTCATTTTTTTTTCATATCAAAGCATATTAAATTCTTTATGTGTATTAAGTGACACCTATCGGGGGGATTTCGGTTCTAAAATTTTGTATTTAATAAATGTCAAGTGCATCACTTGTACAGTCTGTGGCTCTACCCAAGTTTTGAGAGGTACAATGGTTTTAATTTCTTCGGGTCTCAGTTAATCATCCACCCATATAAATGCTAATGGAATGATTATGCTTGATGTTGTTGCTTATGTCCTCCGATAACCGCATACTTTGCCAGATCCCTCCAGTGGTGAGATAGGCAGGAGGGGGCCGTCATCAATTTTTAGTGGGCCCCAGTGGGAGGAAGTCTGACTTTAGCCCGGGGTCCCCTAATTTTGAACCCATTCCAGAGGAAGAACCAACCCCCTGAAATCGGCACCCCCAGAGATAGCGTTAAACCTGAAGGACATTGAAGCCACGACGGATTTTACGTGCACCAGCTCCCATTAGCTTACACGATCCCACAGCAGTCGAGCCGAGAGGAAGTTTACCCTCCCAAGAACTGGCCAAGCCGGATGCTGCTTCACGCCGTGTTCTTATGGGAACGGAGTTTAGCGCCCGGGCCACTGCGGGACGGAATGATTACTATGCGTTTATTTATTAATTCATATTATGCTTTCAACAAGCGTTGATATGTATTGGAACTAAGCTGGAATATTTGTATCTTTCTTGTAGTTATACTCTATTATTCTTTTCCTTTCCATACTTCCAAAGTATTATTAATATATCATTTTTTATTCACACTCCATGGCATTACTTGTCTATTGATTGCATTAAGCCTTCTCTGATGGCAACATGCACTAATACTGCCTCCATTACTGAGCTTTGATCTTCGTGTCGGTCCACTTCCTCGTTGTTTATTTCTAATAGCTACGGTCGCGCCCCTAAGTTACAAAAGGACCCTAATTTTGGTCAGGTAACTTGCAGAAACCTAGCTATTATTGTTTTTTTCGATTAAATTGAAATGTGTGTGCGGTGGCGCCTGATGATAGAGCACACCATTTCAATATTAATTCCATTTTCCGTCTATTTCTGGTTACATGTGATTAGGCTTAAAAAGCACACCAGTTTTAATTTGGCGCTTTATATTCAATTTTTCCACTCTTTCATTGCCTTAAAAGGCTATATTTGAACACTTATCCGGTATAAGCTCGTTAATTGGCTCCATGTGCTATCTACTTTTTAATTTTTTTTTTATATTTTTTTCACTTTATGAATGGATTATCTTGGGATTTCACTTTACGTAAGTAAGCTATTATATATCATATATATATATATATATATATATATATATATATATGTATTTTAGTATCTATGTTTGCTCTCTAAAATGATCGGTTTTCCCCCCTGTAAGTGCATGTGTTTAAAATGCCGCGCTTAGCAAAAGTATAATATAATAATTCACGGTTTATAAAAATTGCATCGGATATTTTCATTTGTACCTCGAGTTAAAAAAAAAAAAAAAAACAGAAATAATGCACACACACACACACACTTCTGTACCGCTATACATCATATCAGCAACAAAAGGAAGTAATCGATTTTTCCAACTGCAATCGATTCTTCCAGTTATTGTTATGGCAGACGATTTTTTTTCCCCTTTCTTTCTGTGCCTATTATATTCTTTTTAACGCTTCCAGAAAATCGCTGCAGAAAAGTTTTGTTCCATGTGTCTGGTATATTAATGGCAAAAGCTATCAGAGGAAAACTGGAACCGTAGTTAAAGAATGACAACGATAACGGCATCTGATACAATGCTGGTTAAAAAAAAATAAGAGAAGGAAAGATATAGTCTTCTTGTTGGAAGATACTTTTGTGTATTCTCAAGAAAATAATGTTACTTCTTAGAATGAAAGGACTCGGGTTGTTTTCTGTTTGGTAAATCCGTTGTTTTTGCCTTCTACAGTTTACTTACAAAATTAGTATGCTATTTTAGTATTTTTAAGTAAACGTATTTGAAAATTATGTTTTCTGATTTTTGTCAATTTCTTTTGAGTTTACAGTCTAGATATCTACACTGCTGGCCATCGTAAATGCAACACCCTGAAGGAAGCATGCAAATAATATGAAATTTACAACATGCATTAGCTGAGGTGAGATATGCAAATGATTAGAATTTCAGCGCAGACGCACATCAAGCGCGCCTGTGGCGCCACCTCAAAGCGCTATTTAAGGCTTGGAGATTTCGACGGTTTCAAGTACAGCAATTGTGTTTTTCTTGCTTTTTTTTCAAAAAAACGATAAATTATGCCTCGTAGGAAACAACGATCATCTTTTGATCAAGTATCCGAGTTTGACAGAGGAAGGATAGTGGCATACCGAGATTGTGGGTTATCTTTCAGGGAAATCGGTCGTCGTATTGGACGAAACCAAACAACTGTGATGCGGATATGTGATCGTTGGGTGCAGGAGGGTACGACGGACAGACGTGATCGACCGCATCGACCTCAGTGCACCACGTCACGTGATGACAGGCAGATTGTACGCATGGCAGTGACGGACCGCTCAGTCACATCACGAACCATATCACAGCAGATTCAGTCTGTAACGCATCATCCAGTGTCTGCGCGTACCATTCGACGTCGTTTACAGCAGAATGGTCTGTCCGCAAGACGTCCGTTGCTTTGTCTACCTCTGACGCGGAACCACAGACGTCTCCGCCGCCAATGGTGCGATGAAAGAAGGATGTGGACGACAGAATGGAATGAAATTCTCTTTACTGACGAGTCACGCTTCTGTATGCAACACCACGACGGTCGGATTCGAGTCTGGAGACACCGTGGAGAGAGGATGCTGAACAGCTGCATTATGCACCGTCACACTGGTCCTGCACCGGGTATTATGGTATGGGGCGGTATCGGATATCTCTCTCGCACTCCTCTAGTACGCATTGCCGGTACTTTAACCAGCCAGCGCTACATCTCCGAGGTGTTGGAGCCAGTTGTCCTTTCTTACCTTCAGGGCTTGCCAACAGCCATATTTCAGCAGGATAATGCACGGCCACACGTGGCACGCATTGTCCAAGGGTTCTTCGTCAATCACCAGATTGAATTGCTTCCCTGGCCGGCGCGCTCTCCGGATCTTTCGCCGATAGAAAACATGTGGTCCATGGTTGCTCAACGACTGACCCAGAGTTCATCCCCAGCTGTCACACCAGATCAACTTTGGCAACGTGTGGAAGCTGCTTGGTCTGCTGTACCCCAAGAACACATTCAAAGTCTCTTTGAATCAATGCCGAGGCATGTGGCAGCTGTGATCTCCAACAACGGCGGCTACTCTGGGTACTGATTTTGGCAGGAACCACGCTTCATAGAATGCTGTAAATTTAATCATTTGTTACTTGGTCAACATGTTATCTACACAATAAATTTTGTTGTGATATCTCTTGTTTTTCTTGGTGTTGCAATTTGGGTGGCCAGCAGTGTATTTACTTCAGGAAATTCTATAAGAAAATAGTGCTTGAAAAAAAAATAGTCCCCATCATGCCTCCAAGTCTACAACTAAACATTTGCATATAAATTTATACGAAAAAATTGTCTTCTACCCCTTGAAATACCACACCATGACCTAATGGATAAGATATTCAAAATAGTAGACGGGTAAAGTGTGAAAATCCAACGTTCTGACCTACCACGTGGCTGTCGGTTGGGAGTTTTGGGCCGTTTTTCCAAATGTAAAGTGAATACGCGTTGGAATCCCTTAAAAAGCCTTGCGCCCAAAGCACCCCTCTCCCTTTTGGCAGATACCCCTTGTAGAGTGTAATTTGAGCACCCCTACTGGAGAGCACGATAAGTGCTTAACATCAGAAGGCCCATTCTCTGTTGTTGATACTTTACGACGTTACTAATTAAACTCAAAACAGCAGTGTAGCAGTCAACAAATTTATTTGTTAAAATCGAAATAGAACTTTAAAATCATATAATTAGTAGGCAACAAATAATTCATCTGCTTATTGCAGACGCTAACAGCAATAAAAAGTACGAAAGCATAACTGCTGCCTCGATCTCTTCAGAAATCTTCGGTGGACTTTTCGCGTTGAGCATGCAGCGCTCAATTTGCGATTGCAACTGTGTTCGTAAAACGACCGCGACTTTCCGTATATTTTTACGTTTGTGGTGATCGAAACATGATCTGTTAAAAAAATGTTCCTGAAACATCTTATTAGGCACTGCTGCCGAATAAAATAGGCAAAATAACTTCAAATTGTGTTACAGTCATAGCAGCAAGGATGGTAGCTCCCTTCTAGAATTTTGAAAAAAAAAAAAAAAGATAATTAACATAGATTTCGATATTGATATGTCTATGTGAGAGTGCTTAAATGTATGCACTTCTGATATCTTGGAATTCACCAATGAGTAAGATGCTGCCGGAACTCTTGATGGCATTATCTTCCATGTTCTGTTATTGAGTTTGAAAAAGCTTGCTTTTTTTGTGTCTGTTTTAATATTGTTAAATCTGGAAACCATTTTCTCCTCTACAGACATTACGCTTCCATGT
>JAWZYV010001825.1:0-16055 GCA_038373885.1 Cheiracanthium punctorium
CGGTTATTGAATGGTGTATGAGTGTAGGCTTAATAGCCAGTGTGTATGTATGCTGTGTATGTGGTTCGAATATGAGGTTGAGTAAAAGGAAAGACAGTAAGGATGGTTATGTATGGGTTTGTAGAAAGGGAGGTAAGAATGGGCATCATGTAAAAAGAAGTTTGAGAGGGGGTACGTGGTTTGAGAGATCGAAATTGAGTATGATTGAGGTTTTGTTAATAACGTGTGCATGGATTGAGCAAATGAGTGCTAGTTGGATTATGGTTGAAAGGGGTGTGAGTAGCAAGACTGTGACTTGGATGAGTTTTTGCTGAGAGGTTTGTATGGATGCTGTTGTGTTTGATAGCATTAGTGTGGATGGAAAGGGTGTGGTAGTTGAAATTGATGAGAGTAAAGTTTGGAAGACAGAAGTATAAAAGGGATAAGCCTGTGAATTGAAGGTGGGTGTTTGGAGGTGTTGAAAGAGTGAGTAAAAGATGTTTTTTGAGGTGGTTGAAAGTAGAAGTAAGGATGTGTTGCTGGAAGTGATAAAGCGGCGTATTCTTCCGGGTTCTGTAGTGATCTCTGATTGCTGGAAAGCATATGAAACCCTAGGCGACGAAGGTTTCATACACTTTTCGGTAAACCATTCAGTGACCTACAAGGACAAGGAAACTATGGTGCATACGAATTCGGCGGAAGGCATGTGGAACGCAATCAAGCAGTCTTTTCTAGGCACTCGGTAGGTGGTTGGTCAATTTGATTCGTACCTTGCCGAGTATATGTGGAGAAGGCTACATAGGGGAAAAAAGGCACAGCTAATGAAGCTCTTCATTCGAAGCATCTGTAAATTGTATGCTCCGCGCACGAAGGATGGTCCGGAGGGGGGTGGGGGAGGAAAGTGATGAGTCAACTGTGAGCGCAAGTGAAGGAGAGGGAGGGAGGGAAGATGAATATACGCTATCGGAGACGGAGATGGAGAACAGTGATGATGAAGAACGAGGAATTCCTGGCCCCTCTAAGAAGAAAATGAAGTGGGAAAAGTAAGGTAAGTTCTTGTTTAAGTGTATTTTTTGTATTATTTTGTTGCTGATTCCACTGAGGTTTTTTTAGTTAAAAACGGACCACTGGTTGCCTAGTTTAGATAGCTGTACAACTAGGTTGCTGAATGCACTGAGGTTTTTTTAGTTAAAAACGGGCCACTGGTTGCCTAGTTTGGATAGCTGTACAGCTAGATTACTGAATCCACTGAGGTTTTTTTAGTTAAAAACGGCCCACTGGTTGCTCATTTTAAGTGGAATATATGTGCAATTTTAATGTGCTGATCGTGGAAAATGGTTGGCGACAGTCGTTGGAGCTTGGCGGCCGCCAAGCTCCAACGACTGTCGCCATGTTTACATAGGGTGCGCACCGGCTTGTATGATTTTACCATTATTTTCCTTATTTAAAAAGAAAAAAAACAGAGATTAAAAGAAGTGGCTTACTGACTTTTATGCTTTGCCAGGTAACTTTTGTTTGGTAGAAACAACGAGCTCTTTCATAATTCAAATATTACATTGGCTTATTATAAAATAAAGAGCATTTTTTTTGTACGACTCATACATCATAGGCTTTTGGTATCATGAATAAACACTAATTGTCCTTGGTTGTTCACTATTCAAATTTCACTTTCACTTTATACTTATTCACGTCAAGATACACACTTTAACAGTACTGGTCAGCATAATTCTCTGATCTAAAATAGAATCAGTGGCGTAATGTTTAAATACAATTTTTACTTAAAAAAAAAGAAAAAGACGTTACTTTTTGATTGGTGGACCTTCCAACTTTGGTTTGTTTATACGTCTGTGGTTTGTTTATAGTTTTGCTCTGAAGAAAATTTAGATACTGAACATGGACTTTGAACTTATCGGTGCCCTAACTCAAAAATACTAGAATGCCTTAACATTCCAGGGAAACCTTTTACCCTGTTTCTTATTTACTTAGGCCCTCATTCAGATAGATTTAGTAGTCCTTTATTAGTTACATTGCATGCAATAAAAAAAAATCTAAGGTTTTCTGTAGAAACTATGTGACATAAAACGAGGTGTATAACGACTGTTGTAATCACCGTATCACCCCCGTCCGCGTATTTAGAAAATGCGGACTGGAAATTGCATGATGGGTAATCTTGGCGAACTTTGTTGTCGCGGTGTCAGAATCGTTTTTTCGCCAATCTCACCACAGGGTTACACTCGCCTCGGTTTGCATTCCTTCCCACAGGGACAATCCAATGCTACAGACTAAATGGAAATTTTTTTTACAATAGAGCATTTCGACGTGACGTGTCTCTGACGTCAGCTGAGTGACAGCTTCGCGCATCGTTCTGCGCATGCTATTTCTTTACCTAAATGTATTATTTAGCAATCTCAGTAATCCGTATCAACTACGTGTAATCTGAGGAGGTTCATTGGGTTTTCGGATTATGAACGCAGCCCCACTGTGAAGAATGTAAACAAACTGCAAAATAGCAAGCAACAGGCGTTTCAGTTTAGAAAGCGATCCACGACTGCGCACGAAAGAATGTACATTATTTATTTAGAAATATGGAAGAAATTTTAAAGCTGTCAGCAACTAATTAAACTCTAATTGCAAAATTAGATATTGTTTCTAGTTTAGGATTGTGATATTTTTTCATGATTTTTAAATATATGGATAATTTGTCTCCAATGTAATTTGAAGCTATGACTGTGACTAGATAGGTTTATCCTTAGATTGACATGAATTTTAGTGCATGCTTTCTGTGGATAACACTTTCTGGTGTGGTTTCTGTTATTAAATGTGCATTAGAATAAATCAATAAAAAACATGAAAGAATTGGTTTGTTAATTATTTTTTAAAAATATATTTTGATTAAAAAGTCAATTTATACATTGTTTACAGAACTAGTTTTGTACCAATGGTTGGTTTATTAAAAAAATAATAATAAATAAATAAAACAGGAAGTTTCTTATGTTGAAACTGGCATGTGATGTGTTAATGCATGATTACTTATTGTTGCTTATGCTAAAAAAAAAAAAAAAAACACACTGTAGAATCTACTTTTTCAAAATCACTAAACTTAGCTACCAGCCTTTTTATTCTTTTGCAGTATTCTGAATTAGGTATGGAGTGGAACTTAAATATCTTTAATAAATGTGTTTTTTCTATTAAACTGACACCCTCTTTTATTTCACCTTCTTATCTCAATTCTTTCTGTTGTTTCTTTGACTTCGTGAAATCAAGGTTATACTGTTGTTGTTCTCGTGTCCATGGACAGGTGATTAAATGGTTAAACTGTACTTCATTAAAATAAATCCTTATTCTTTTACCTAAAACTATTTCCACTCTGTTCTGCGTGGAGCTGATATTAGGATTAGAAATTATTCTGAAGATTTTTTGATTTTTTGATACTTACGTATTATCCCGGTGGTCATTTCCAACAAAGTATTTTTTCATCAAATGTGCTGGAAACTGTTGCCAATCGTATTCGAAATCATTAATAATTTCATGTGATCGGCATTTATCTTGGCGAGAAATCGCTTGTCTTGTTTAAGTGCCAGGATAATACGCCAGTAGCAATTTTTCTATGAATACTGTTTTTACCTCCTGTTTAGATTCAAGAACCTAAATCATTTTATGCAGTCAAATATGATGCTTTTTTTTTTCTTTCAATTTTTTTGTAAATAACTTCTAAAGTAATTTAAATTGGCTGACTGACATCTGCTTTTTTTAATATCTATCGCTTGCATGTAGTCTGGTTCCTGTGTAAATTATGTGAAAACATATTTTCAAGTAACACTGTAATTTACGATGTTGAAAAAAAATTCTCTTACATACAATCATCACGGAAGAATATAACTGTAAAAATCTATATACTACTCCTTTTATTATGATTGTTTTTTTGTTTTTTTTAAT
Source organism: Cheiracanthium punctorium (assembly GCA_038373885.1). Lineage (NCBI taxonomy): Eukaryota > Metazoa > Arthropoda > Arachnida > Araneae > Cheiracanthiidae > Cheiracanthium > Cheiracanthium punctorium. Next base: position 3,916 of record JAWZYV010001825.1, read on the forward strand.
CAAATCATTGAACTAATAAATCTGATATGGACACCACATGACTTCCTTGTACCTCTATTAAACCAGAAATATTTTCGGGGCACTTCATCTAAACTTATTTCATTTGAAAGAGACAAAGTACTGCAATTCTAAAGTTTACCGCCAAGCTGAGTTCAATTTTAAAGATTTTTTTCACTTAATTGGGCAATATTTTGACAAAAGCCAATAAGCTTGCGATAGCGAGATTTCAGTCACAGCTGAAACAGTTATTCATCACAGATTTTTAATGAAATGAAGGTATCTATAGACCCTTAATATATTTTAAGTCTTTTGGGTGACCCTGTAAATAAATTACTCAGTCCACAGCAATCAAAAGCACAGTTAGATGTTACAATAGTTCTTAATACAAAATTTCAACATTCTACAGTTAAAAGTTTTAGAGTCATGCAAAATGCATAATTATTTTTGGTGTTAAATTAGCGATATTTTGGATGATAAACACGGTGGATGACAAATAGCGAGATTCTGTGCATGGACCAAACAATGAACGACTACAGACATAATATATTGAAGACAGTGGCGTAGCCGGGGGGGGGGGGGGGGGAATAAGGGATCACAACACACACACCCTGAAATTTTTGCAATACAAAATGTATATTCTTCACTCCCTCACCACACACATGTATACATATATGTGAGTTACAATAGTAACGCCTCCCATGAAAAATTTCTGGCTACGTCACTATTTGAAGATGTCTATAGACATTAATGTATTGGAATTCTGGTAGTTGCATATTATCCTGATAGACATTTGTGCTAAATTATTTTTTCGGAAAATGTGCTGGCAAACTGTAGCCAATTGCAGGGGCGTAGCCAGAAATTTTTGATTGGGGGGGGGGGGGGGGTTACGACTACTAAAACTCATATATATGTATACGCGTGTGTGATAATGTAGTGAAGAATATACATTTTGTATGGCAAAAAATTCCCCATGGGGGGGGGGGGGGTATGACCCCCATAACCCCCCCCCCCCTTTGGCTACGCCCCTGGCCAATTGTATTCGGAACCATCATGATTTCCTGCAACCTGGATTTATCAAAGCGAAAAATCGCTCATCTTGGCAGACTGCAAGGATACATGCAAGTACCAAAATTCTTTTGGGTGGTCCTGTAAATAAACTCTTTAGTAGATTGAAAGAAAAAATCTAGGTGTACAACTAGATGTTAAAACAATCTTATATATAAAATCTCAGCAATCTACGACTAATAGTTCTTGAGATATGCAAATTAAATATATACATATACACCAAAATTTGCCAAGTTTGGTGACTTTTAATGCAGTTTTTGAGAGAGGTGGCTGAACGTCACCAGACCATTATCCAACCATATGGTAAGATGTTATTCTGCTTGAAATGAATGAATGTTTCTAAAACTGCCATTGGCTCTAATTTGTTGGAATTTTTCTGAGTGCTCTTGTAGAACTGTAAATGATAAAGATACCATTTTTGATGGCAAGATTCATTTTGTAATCCTTAACAACATATATCACTTTTGATTCATTTGAAATAACTTAATATCTCTAAATTACACTTTAATGAATTTCTGCCCATAAAATATAATTTATGGATGTAGATGTTACAACAATCCTAAATATAAAATTTCAACATTGTACGACTCATACTTTTTAAGATATTGTGAGTTACCTACATACACACGTACGTACAGGCAGTGGCGGATCCAGAAATTCTCTTTTGGGAGGGGCTAAATTTTGATAAAAGCTTATTTCACCCAAAGAAAATATACAATAAAGCAAAATTTTAGTCTAAACAAATGTAAAAAGGATTTTTACATTTGTTTGGGAGGGCTAAGTGATTAAAAAAGATCACTTTACATATTCAAAGTGCATAATGAAGCAGAATGTTACTCTCTAGCAATCTCTTTTGGGGGGGGCTGAAGCCCCCAAGCCCCTCCCCTGAATCCGCTACTGCGTACAGGCGCCAGGAAACACTGATCAAAATGGTCTAGCTGTCAGTCAGAATGCTTGTACATGAATTTATATGAACATACATACATGTGTACAATGCGATGTCAAGCTAAAACTCAGTAAATTTAGAGGTAGTCAAAATCTGGATACCGAATTCTTTTTGCGATCACATTATTTCTTTGTACGTCATACAAGGAAGTAAAAATATTAGTGTTTATAAATTGTATAGGCACACACACACGTACAGTGCCCCTAGAAAGTGATAACATGCTTTAATTCTTTATCTATTAAAGATAATTAGGCAGTGTGAATTGAATAAATGTTTAAAATAAGGTTAAAAAAAAAGACTATGTTAAGAGAAAATGGCTCTTGTTAATTTTCACAGAGTTACACTTTTTAAAATTTCTTAGAATTACCTTACAAAAAAATTCCTAGAAAATAAAATGTACCCCATGCACAAATGAGGTGATGTACAAAATTTCAGCCTTTCATCATATAACGTCTTAAGGGATATCTATAAACAAAGGTGACTGGGGTCTATACTTGAATTTGAATGTAAAATATTCTTTCATAATATCTGTATGACCCTTAAAATGTGATTGTGATTTTTTTCCTTTCAAGAGCTACTTAAAATTAGTTTAAGTCAGTACTCATTATCTTCATACCTTTGACACTTTTCAGGATATAATTCTCAAATTTTGTACATCACCTCATCAGAATATGGAGCACATTTTACCGATTGGGGATATTTTTGTATGCGGGTTATATACAAAAAGTGTATCTTTTTGGAAATTAATGAAAGAAGTTTTTCAATGAGAAAACATTTAATTTCTCCAGGGCTAGCGGCAATTTCTGGCAAAAAAAGGTGCCGGAGCCTTAATATTCTTATGTTAATACTCAGTAGAGAACTGCAAACCCCTGTAATATGGGGTTGGTAGCACATTTAATTAAAATAACAATAATTTAAAGATTTTCCCATATAACAATTATTTCACAGAACAGTGATATAAAATTAAATAGTCGGAAATTAGCAGGAAGAAATATAAACATTATACAGAAAACACCCAAATTCTGGTGGTCTCAGGACTCTCAAATCTGGTCGAGGTGAAGCGAATATGATTTGTCGTGTCTGCTAAAATCAGTTTGTGCTTGAAAAGGGGAAAATTTATGAATTAATGTATACTAGTGTTGGGCTTCGGAGCAAAGTATTCATGAGCTTTGCTGGGTTTTGCCTAATATGTAAAAATTCAACCAGAAAAAAGAAATACAGGGTCAGAGTTCCAGCTTTTGATTTCTGTTCTGATTCTAACTTGAAACAAAATTCAAAAATGTAATTGTAGAATTGTTTAGTACAGTTTTATGAGCTACAATTGCGAAACAGAAATGTTTTCCATCTTATAATAAAAAGGCAGAAGCTTTATGGAATTATAAATTTACATTTTACTGCAACTAAGTAAAGATTACATTAATTGGTCGGCTGGCTTTCCGATTAGCTACCGCTTGGCGACTTCCTACTACTGGCGCCGGGGCAGGAGTGATTTCTCCCATTACTTGGCAAGCCTCTCCGTTCGGTAGGAATGGAAAACCGGTCTGCGATTGTGATCCGGGACTGATCGTAACGAGAGCTGTCCGCTTAAAACGAATCGGACACTGATGCAGCTCATTTTAAAATGAATCGGTCGTGGATAGGATGCAGTGGCTGTTTTAAAAGAACTGCATCAGTTTATTTGAAAGTGGTTCCGTTTTTGTGGCAGAGCAACTCTATAGTTGGTTTTTATACAAACATATCCGTTGAATAAAAAACTTTCATAATTAAGAGTACGGCAAAAATTCACGTTTTGTTAGGTTTTTGATTATTAAAAAAAAAAAAGAGAGAGAGAGAGAGAGAAAGAAAAGAGAGGAACTGTTTCTGTAGCTAATCTAAAATCCTTATTTATTGTAAATGAAAAGAGATAGTGTTCAGTATACAAATAGCTATAGGGGCGACTATATTAATTACAGTAAAACCTGACAACAGCAATACTTAAGGGACCAAGACCAAATAAAATTTATCCAATATCGTTATAGCGAGGTTTTACTGTATTATAAATTTGAATCGATTACGCAAGTTGCGCCTACACGATCAAACTCCTTCTTAATACCAGGTTTAACATGTTCATTCTCTTACATTGCGAAGATATAACAAGAATTTTGAGGTGCGTGAATTCAATATTATTCAAAATTTGAATGGATTACGCAATTTGGGATTACATGTTGTAGACCGACACAAATTTTTACTTTCTTGGCATATCCGAATGGTCCGTTTTTCTGTAGTAAATTAGCTGTACAGTTAGTTTTTATACAAAGATGGGTATGCGGAATTTTTTTTAGGTTTCTATTACATACTTTTTATTTATATATAAAAGTGATTTAAGTTTTCTTTCAAAAATAATAATCAAATAACAAATAAAATCTTTTAAAAAATATATTTCTTTCGTTGCTTTATAATATTTTCTTCCAAAAATTCACCTATTACAATACAAACTTACACCTGTAAACCTGTACATGTGATGGTGCCATTTTCCATGTTTTTATGGGAACGGAGCTTAGCGACTAGGGCACTGCGGGATACTATTCGTTTAATAATAACATTATTAGAAAGCTGATGATTTCAATTTTAACAACTACTAAACAAATGTAAGATATTCATTGAATGGGTAAAGTCACTAATACAGTTGATCATTAATAAAATCTTTACATTATTTTGGACATTAACATTCTGGGCTTTACATATTCTGGACAATCTCTAGCACATTATTTTGAAAAGAGATTCTACTTCTAAAACACATTTTTGCTGATTTTGATAAAGATTAAGGGGGGGGGGGCAGATTTATGTACCCAAGGATCTGTGCAGAAGAAAACTGGGTCTATTTTGTGGCCCCTTCACAGAAATGCAATCGATTAAAGCGGCCCTTCATTGGCATTTCACCCTACATTTTAATCTGATTTATCAATTATTATTTTTTTAAACGCGACTTTTATTAAAAATTGGTATGAAATTTCACAAAAATAAGTGTTGAAATTCACAAAATTAAGTATTGAAATTCACAAAATTAAGTATTGAAATTCACAAAATTAAGTATTGAAATTCACAAAAAAAGCAGTTTTTCACAAAAATGGGAACTCAGGAAAAAAATTTTGAATCGACCCCTGGTATGTGTTTGTTAAACTGAATTTAGGTGATGAGAAATAACTGAATTCATTAATCCAAGTCTAAGGAAAAAAACATTCCTTTTCTATAAATATATTTTCCTTGGAGTCTTTCAAGAATGCTTAAGAAAAAAAATTCTAGATATTAAAATAATAAGTTTACTCCTCTCTTTTCTTTATGAGTTTATTCTGTTACCTTCTAAAGTTCAGAGGGCTAACGATGATAATTTATAAACTTGAGAAGAAAAATTCTTCAATATATTTTTTTTTTTCTTTTGAGTCAAAATCTGTTATATATTATGCTCTTGAACTTGCATAGTTTTTTGTATTATTTGGAAGTCCTTTCATTGGTGTAGTAACAGATAGTTACTAAGGTATCGGACTTAGATGAAACTTATCACGGTGAACGTACTCGTTAAATCTGTGAGGCTTTATGTTCTTCTTCTCTGTTGTCTGCACTGTTAAAAATGATTTACTTAAAAATGAGTACTTTAATGTACTCATATTTTTTTAAATGCATTTGCATCATAAACGAGTACATGGCGTGCTTAAATATAAATAACCATTCAAACTGAAAAATAATCATGAAAAAAAGCGCACCCGGAATTGAATGGGTTTGTATTTCGTGAAGAGAAGAGGGGGGGGGGGCTGAATTTAAAAATATGTGAGAAACAAGTGGGTGTCCAAAGGGCTTAAACAGGGGTACATTAGTGTATTTGCCCTGATTTGTAAGTATACAGTCTCACTCTCCTACACTCTACAGATGACCCTACAGACTCTAAGAAACTCCTTCTCCAGATTAAAAAATAAATAGAAAATAAAAAACGGAGTAATAATAACAATAATACTAATTTCAGCGTTTTTTAAATAAACTGATTGTTCAATTTGTTTGTATTCTTAAGACAAAGTCCAGAACTAGTGATTCAGTGACAAATTACAGCAGTTTCGAAAAATTTAAGTACCATCTCTCACCTAACAGGCAACCCTAAGAATCTAAGACTCCACAGATTTAGCATGCACGTTCTCTGTAATATGTTATCACATCCAGTCTGATTTGTAATCAGCTATAGCTTATTATTATTACTGGTTTTCTTTTTATAAGAGCAAGAGTTTATTCAGATTCATGGTAATCTATCTTGTTAACTCTTTGGTTTTAAATAATAATTCTTAGAATGAATGATTTATAAGTATATAGTATATTTACATATAAGTATTTTTATTTTATAAAGTATTTAATATAAATATTGCTACTTTTATTTTAGACATACCTTTTTATTTCAGAATTAAATTATGATAATAATAAGTCAATTTAAAAAAACTTCCTTAAAAAAAACTTTTAAAATCAAATGTTAGTATAAGTGTAATGTTTTTAAACGAATTTTCATTTCTAAATTCTAAAAAAAAAACCTTCTTAAAGGAAACTGGCTAAAAAATTCGCCGCAATAAAATAACTTTATAATTTAATTCTATATGTATAAGGTCAATATCTAAAGAAGAAAATCCTAGGTCAGTGTTTTTTAGGGACCCTCTATAATAGGGATTGAAAGTTTTTATGATTTTTATTTAATATTTAAAATATTAAAATTTTTACTTCCAGCTTAAATTATCATATTCACGTAGCAGAATTCCAAAAGCTTAGTACGAGAGATTCAAGATAGGGATGTGGAAGAAGTTAAAACTAAGAAAATAAATAAAAAATTAAGGATTACTATTTCAAATGAACGGAAACGTCTGACAGATTATTTTAGAGATAAATTTCTATAAGTACAAAACTGTTCCTTTTTATTATGTTCCGAAGTTATTTTTATTTTGTGGTTAAGACAGATCTACACAAAGGATGTCTGCTTAATTAGGGTATGCCTTGGGCAGACGACTTTTTCAGGGGTTTTGACGTGTCTGGAGACACGTCAAAACCCGCACTGGAGAAAACAGCCGCGCGGTAGGCAGGAACCCTACTGCTATACACTTCAGCAGTTTACCAAATTGTCATAAAATTAGTAAAAAGTATTTATACTATAATGCAAAAGGTCAAAATACTTTTTTTTAAAGCTTTATAAATTAAATTTATATCTTCTAAAGCTCTTTCACTACTTTACAAAACTCATTTAACTTTTAAGATTAAAAAATAAAAAATAAAACTTGCTGAAATAAGCAAGAATGACGATATATAGAAAATTAAATGGATAAATTATCGAATATTGAACTTCATATATGAAAAAAATACAGCAAGAAGAAAAAAAATATCTACTAAAACAGTTATTATAACTTGATGTAAAACTGTGAGAACAACTCAATTAAGAAAAGGGAAAATGTTATTAACTTTTGTTCACTAAATAAAACTTTTTTTTTTTTTTTTTTTTTTTTTTTTGCATAAAATATCTTGTATTCCATTGAAAAATAAAATATAAATAAATAAATATTTTAAAGAAACCGTAATATTTAGAAATAATTTTAAACCAGTACAGCAGATTGGGAATGAGAAAAATTGTTAAACCAAGCGCTTAAAAAATAACCCTGTTTAAATTAAGCAACCTTGACAGTGAACTTAAAAAAATCTGGAGTGACTCCACTCGACTTTCCGAACACTTACGATTAAGATCATTACCAAGCATTTAAATAAATTTTAATCGATGAATAATTCAAACATATATACCAAATTGAAGCTCGATCGAATGTACCGTTTAAACGCTAGCGCACTTTCAAGAATTTCTCCCCATAGGCCATAATGTAAAAGAAATGTTTGTCGTAGCCCTGTAGAAAAACTATAAGTCCTATAAACATCAAAATCAATACCGGTCTTACAATAGTGGTTTATAACATGTATACCCAATTTGAGCTCAATCGAATGTACCGTTTAAACGCTAGCGCACTTTCCAAAATTTTCCTCCATAGACCATGATGTAAAAGAAATCTTTGTCGTAGCCCTGTAGAAAAACTGTAAGTCCTATACACATCAAAATCAATACAGATCTTGCGACGGTGGTTTATAACATGTATACCCAATTTGAGCTCAATCGAATGTACCGTTTAAACGCTAGCGCACTTTCCAGAATTTTCCTCCATAGGCCATAATGTAAAAGAAATCTTTGTCGTAGCCCTGTAGAAAAACTGTAAGTCCTATACACACCAAAATCAATACCGGTCTTGCGACGGTGGTTTATAACATATATACCCAATTTGAGCTCAATCGCATGCCCTGTTCAGGAGCTATCGTGTTCACTCACACACACACATACACACATACATACATACATCTCGTAAAAATAGCATAAATGAATTCAGAAGACCTCAAAACGTGTAAATACACCAAAATCTCGAATTCGAATTTTTTCATGATTACAATACTTTCCTTACATGGTACATGTTCGGAAAGTAAAAAAATATTTTGTCAAGACACAGACTGGAGTTCCTTTTCGCATTTTAAATCAAACAGTTAAAATGACCCGTTAAACAAATGTTAAAAAAAAAAAATAACACGAAGTTTGGAGGAGGGAACGTGCCCCCCCCCCACCACACACACAGATTAGTTTGTTGTCTGTTAGACAGAGATCTGTTTGTTTTAAATTTTTAAACAAATTATTGTTTAACTGATTTTGGTACAAAATTGGGGGGGAGCATAGGGAGATACGTCCCCCACCAATCATTTCAGCACTACCATAGATTTTCCTCTATTTATTTTGATAAAAATGATTTCATCCATTCTGTAGATTCGGATATTTCAGCAGAAGAACCCCCTTCACCCATCGCAACCCCCGTTTTAACCCCGAGTTTTAGTGACCGGATGTGTTATCCATCATTCATCAACGCGCGACGAAGAAAGAGAGTATACACCTTCACACTGTCTACACTCTTCTCCCGGGGCTATTTCTTTGTTTGTGCTTCTTGACAAAACGTGAACGTGACCTTGACAAACTCCTTGACAACCCAGTAGTCAATTGTGGTCAATTGTGGGGGGTTCTATTTGAGGGGGGGGGGGCGAGGGGCCATTCAGAGTATGACGCATGTTGTTAGTGTAAAAATAATACAAAAAAATTGAATACTTAAAAAAAAAATTCACTTCACTAAAAGGCGCTCTTTCGGATGCCCACTCCTTCCTTAAATTTTTTATTTCAAGCGCCCCCCCCCCACACACACACACACTCACATCCAAAAAAATAAACCCCTTCAATATTGTGCGCTTTTTTCCGGGGCGTTTTTTCCCGGTGCGCTTTTTTCCGGGTGCGCTTTTTTCCGCCCATCGAAAAATAAGCATGTGGATAAATATAATTGGTGTAGTAACAGATAGTTACTAGGGTATCGCACTTACGATGAAACTTATCACGGTGAACGTGCTCGTTAAATCTGTGAGGCTTTATATTCTTCTTCTCTGTTATGGTGAGTGAGAAGTAGTATTAATGAAGATACCGATGTTCTTTGCTAATTTTTGCAATTTTAGTACACGTTCTTAAAAAAAAAAAAAAAATAAATAAATAAAAAAAAAACCAATGACATATAACAGGGTTTTCATTGTGGGGGGAAAAAAATGGGTGAGAATTTCTCACTATAGATGCGAGTTGGGTAAATACCCAGTGGGTAAGGTATTTATAAATGGGTACTTTCACTTGCCTCCGGTAAACACCCCAAATCAGAGTATTTATGAATTTTAGTTATTTTTATAGCATGTAACTGGGCCTACAAGTCTGCAGGCCAGCCCTAGTTACATGCAATAAAAATCAAACTGCGAGGATTTTACGCCACTTTATGAAAAATGGAAGCATGCGCGACTTTTTTTTTTTTTTTTTTTTTAAAGGGTCCAAATCTTTCGAGAGGCGATAATTTTGTGCAGAATGAAACCAATTTGTAAGGGCGAGAATTTTTCACAGTAATAATTTTTTAATGAGAGGAAAAGAAAAGAAAAATGCGCGTTTCTCGGTCGCGTTCTAGTAAACACTGTATTAAAGGATTAATGTATTAAATTTATAATAATGAAAAGAATTTAACAATTTCTTTATTATTTTCAAGATACAGTACCATATTCTTGTATAGTTCCTTAACAAAACAGTTTGTAAGCCTAGTATTTTTAAGAACACCCCCCCCCCTTTACAGTCAAGCCTTTTTGACAAGAACAAAAAATGCGTGTCTCAGTTAAAAGCAGTTAGTATAATAACTAAAATTTCTAACAAAATGCTTTCCGTCGAAAATATTGTTTGCAGAGGCAAACAAAATATTTGACATAGACTAAGCGCTACAGTAGTTAATTAAACAAAAAATTTAGCGTCTTATTTGCTATAACCTGTTAGCTTCATCCTTGCATAGACGCGGCCGCGATTCCTTTTCTGTGACCATCATTGCTTCCTGGAATACGTCCTATGGTCATATGCCATAGTAGGAGTAATCAGAGAACTAGGCCGGTAAGCAACGATATGCATGGGAGTGGATTCACTGCTGTCGAATTCTTTACAACGATGGAAGGATGGAAGGATGCAGGTTAATTATTCATTGCATCAGGCGCGTAGCCAGAAAAAAATGTCTCCAGGAGAAATGAAGAATATTCGTGTATCAATAGATGGAATTTTGTACGATATAACGCTTATGCTAAGTAATTTAAAAATTTGGGAATATATATTCCGATAGCCCCCGCCCCCACTGCGTTACATATTGTGTGCGCCAGAAAGATTGTATTGGAAAGGCTTTTGTAATCATTGTTTCAGTATTTTTAACTTTGTTATGATTTGTTTCGTCCTCCCCACCCCCACCCCCAAATATAAGCCAAAGTAGTTTTGACGGTAAGTACTCTACATCTTAAAGTCTATTTTAATCATTTGAAGGACCCCCCCCCCCCTGTCCAATCCAGTGAAAAGTTTCAAGAGGGGAAGAGCGATAAATGTATACAAGCATTTTATTACAAATGGGCCAGTCGTTTTTCTTTTTTAACTATTGAACCCAGGTTTAACCTGTTTATCTCGCAAGGGTGGTCTCTATCTGAGCAATCAAAGACACACGTGCAGGTAGGAACACTGGTCACAAAAAGTGAGTCCTTTCCGCTCCGTCCTTTAAAAAAATGAGAGCGAGCATGGTAAACATAGGTTCAATGGTGGATTAATTCCCTAAAGATTCAGCAAAGTTTTTGATTCAAGTGTGCTCAGGTAAAGGCTGAAATGGTAATCGCCCCATAGCCCTCCATTTGGATTCGCCACTGAAACCCTGGTTGTGTTTTAATACATCAAATCATCCTGTCCTCACAATTTAGAAATAAAAATCTGATGTGTCCAACACATGACTTCCTTGCACGCCCATTAGATCAAAAATATTTTCGACGCACTTCCTCTAAACTTATTTGCTTGAAAAAGATAAAATATCAATAATATTAAGGTTTAGCGATTTCTAGCCAAATATTTCGATATCGCCAAGCTGAGTTCAATTTGAAAGATTTTCTTCTGACAGTTTATTTGGCGATATTTCACCAATAGCCGACAAACTTGAGATAGTCTGCGAGATTTTGGGGATAGCCAAAGTAGTCATTGACCACAGACTTTCAATGAATTGAATGCATCCATACACCTCAATGTATTTAAAGTCATTTGGCTCACCATGTAAATAAATTCTCAGTCGATTGCTGTCAAAAAAGATATTGAAAACAGTTAGGTATTACAATAGTTCTAAATATAAAGTTAAAAAATCTACGGGTTAAAGTTTTAGAGTTATACAAAATAGGAAATAATTTTTGGCGCCAAATTTGGCGATATTTCGGCGAAACTCGTCAATGTCGACGACATTTGGCGAGATTTTAAGCATGAACCAAACAATGACAGATTATCGCCAAATTTGGCGATATTTCGCCAAAACTCGCCAAGAACGATGACAAATGGCGATACTTTGGGCATGGACCAAATGACTGACTATCGCCAAATTTGGCGATATTTCGCCAAAACTCGCCAAGGTCGAGGACAGACGGCGAGATTTTGGGCATGTACCAAACAATGACTGTCTACAGTTGTATTATATTGAAG
>JAWZYV010001826.1:0-15776 GCA_038373885.1 Cheiracanthium punctorium
ATTAAGATGTCGCCAGAGCGTATTTTTTTAATTTTTGCAACTTCTCCAACATTAGAAAGTATGGTTTTATGGATTAGAAATGGGGATGTTTGGTTAAAGTTTCCGTCCTGACATTTTACGAGAAAGAATTTTGCAGTAATAGCTCCCTCAGTAAGAGAGTTCGGAACGTTGACGTTAGATAAAGAAAGTGTCGAATCCATATTGGGATTGGACATTCGGACCCGACCGCACCGCCCACCACGGAGCCCAACGAGGGGATGCATGTACATGCACCAGTGCTAGTCGGGTCTATACGCGCACAGTACATCCCTTAAGCAGCATCTACCCTTAACGATGTGCCCAGTAGATGTCCGTTTGCTTGAACCCTAGCAGTTGGCCGAACCAGTACCACCAGCCGATTGACACACAGGGGAACGCTGTGTACCTCCCGTTTACCCGAAGCCGAGGCCAAAGCAATGTGTTGGAGAAAGTACCCCTCAATTACCAGGATCCCCATTTCCGGGGACACGGGTCTCCACGCACGGCAAACACGTGGGCAGTTTAACCGCCAATAGAAGCTGATGGCACAGAGCGACCGCAGCTTCTAAAGGGGGGCCCTCACCTCCAAGGAGGAAACTACACTGAGGGAGAAAGCGAAGGAGAAAGCAAAGTAAAGAGGAGTGAAGGATCGCTGGGGCCCCGGGATTGCGACACCCGTGAAAACCTAAAGGAGGTCTTCCCGCTGAGGGGGGCTGTTAGTTTGAATATGTCCCTGTGTTGTGTGTGTTGTGGGGGGGGGGGGGATACTAATATTACTACAAAATTTGCCTCTTTTGTCTCAGTTTTCGGCTAACTTAAAATTTTAATATTCCAAACCAGCTCTGGTCTTCCTTTATCTGTCTTAATAAAGATTTTACAGTTATTAGTTATACATTTTATAAAATATGCGTGATATAACTTCATATTCTTATTTTCAGGTCAATTATTTCGGAACTGTTGGGGGGTTCAACATCAACAGCCTAGTAAGAAGATTACTACAGGCTTTGATGACCAAAACTCTCAGCTTGTTGCACAACTGGAAAGGTACAGGAGGGGTGAAATTGGCCTTCTCCCAGTTTACAAACGTGTGTAAACTTATAGCAAGTAAGAATACTTTTCTTTCTAGTGTCTTTTCTCTCTTAATAGTTAAAAGAAAAAATATTTTAATGCTATTATCAGGATGTCTACACAGGGTTTTTACCAGTCGGGGAAAACCGGTGAAGTTCAGGTAATTTCATTTTTGTAAAAAAAGAAAGTCGGGGGGGGGGGGGGAGATTTAACCCCAAACCTGGAGAATTGCATAATGTGACCTGGGGAAATTAACATAAATCTATTTTTGTAAACAATCTATGTTTAACCTTACGTTCGGTAGCTGGAAATTTGAAACAGGGTTGCCACTGGTCAGGGAGAACAGGGAAAACCTGGAAAAGTCAGGGAATTTTATTTTGGCAAAAAAAGTCAGGGAAAATTGCAAATTTTGGCCCAAAACCTGGAAAATCATAGTTTGGACTGGAAAATCTGAGTTTTGAAAGCAATTGACGTTTAACTTTGGGAAGCTAAAAATATTAAAGAACCTATGCAAAGTTGACATCATAAACATAAAAAATAGTCTGGATTTTTATCACATGATGGTCTGGAAAACCTGGAAAAGTCACGGAATATTTTTTTCAGAAATTGAGTGGCAACTCTCTGAAAGGTGTGTAAGTTGATGTCATAAACAGGGTTTCTACAGACCAGGAAAGTCAGGAAAATGAGTTTTGGGGAATGGAATTTGGGAATGAATATATATTGTCTAGTTGAAATATGCTTAATTTCATCCTAAATTTGGTTAAAGATTGTCCATTCGAGAGTTTTTAAAAAATCCTTCATCCAAACATTAACAATACTTATTTTAAATGTAATAACTATTCTAATTCTAAATTTTAGAATTTATTCTAAAAGAAATTATTCTTAGAAATTCTTCTAAAAGAAAGTTCGAATTGTATGCTTTGTTGAATATATGTGTGTATATACATCCATTGTTTTATATATTTTTAAAGAGAAAATTGCTTATCACTTAAGAGTAGCCATTGTAAAGTTTGAAAAGAAATTTAATAGTAAAACAATTGCAGCTAAGTATAATTACAAAGGATTTATTATCTTGAGATATTTTTAATTAATAGCAATATATATTTGGTGTAAACTAATACGGTATGTTTTAATACGTTGCTGCTTAATCTGATTGCAAGAGTAATAAGATTTGTTGCCAGTTTGGGTAAGAATTATTCTTGATCATTACTCTCCCCTTACTTTAATTTTAGTTTATTTATATAATTATTGTACAGATATAGATTTCAAAAATTTTGGCGGAGACTGGGGCAATAGTAGCATATTTATACACATAAAACGTATCCCAGGATAAATAGTTAGCTATATAAACAGGTATCTTATATAAAGTTCTAAATTTAAAAAACTTTTGTTCTAGGTTAAGGAACTAGAAATCACACTCTAAAAACTGTAATAAGTTCACACCTTTGAATAAAAGTTTATTTTAAGAAGTTTCAATGCACTACACAGCACATACCTTTAGACATGTCATAAATTTTGAGGTTTATAATAGGAATTTAAATTTGAATATTTGATATAGTGAAAATAATTAATTTCAGCATTAATGAAAATATTTCCTTTTTAAATTCCCTTTTTCATTTTAATATGGTTTATGTTTTGTGCCTTAAAAGTGTGACAATTTTTAGACTCTGCACTATAATTGCTAAATATCAAATATTAAAGCTGTATTATTAGATAATATCTAAAATTATGTATGTGTTTGTTTTTATTGATTATTGAACAGTAATGTTTTCAGGTTTTTGTCTAATTCTGCCTGTGCATTAAATTTTATTTGTGTTAACAATTGTTTCTTTCTACTAAATGCCATTTTATGTTATTTAGTATAACTTGTGTCGTATACGTAATGTAAGTAGTATAAATTTGAAAATTCTCTATTAGGGTCATTCCATGTCAAATCAACCAAACAAAAAATATTTTTGGACCTTGACATCTCAGATTTTAATGATTTTTGGTTAATAGTTTGTACTTATGGGGTTTATGAAAAACCAATTTTTAAAATTTTTTGGACCAGTAGTTTTTTTTCTATGATTTTTTAAAAATGAGAAAAATTGCAAAAATTGACACTGTTGCCATTTACAAAATCATCCATAATTCTGTAAAGAATTATGCCAGAGTGCTCATTGATATATCATTTTAAAGCTATTTTTATGGGCTTTAATATGATATGCAACACAATGTATTTTAAATAAATTTTAAACTTTTATGAAATTTTAAAATTTAAATTAAAAAACATCACCTTTGATTTTTTTCAAAAAAATATATGTTAATCTTTTACTTATTGTCTAAAGGTATGCAAAGTTTCAGGATGGAGAAATAATGGGTTTTCAAGAAATTAATTTTTGAATTAGTGCATCATTCAAAATACTTCTTGTTTGAGCCTTCTTGCCTTGTTAAAACTGCTTGTTTAAGCATCTAAACATCAGAAGAAATGGTTTTTCTATTTTCTTTTCAGCACTGTTTGTGTTTTGGTTTGGCATGTCTCTGCTACAAGCAAGGGCGGATTAAAGGGGGGGGGGTGCATCCCCCCCCCCTAAAAAAAGAAATTAATGTAAAATATCCTATTTTACTTTCATTAAATGGATGTATATGTCAAAGTGATTATAATGTCAGAATAGCTAGAAAACTAGTTAATGAGAAAGGAATTCCTTCAACTCCGAACCCTAAGCCAGGAAAAACATTAGATGATAAAACTCTCAAGGTTGTAATTGATAACAATGCTGAAGTCAGTAGAATAATGCCTGGTAAAAATGATTTTGTATCAATTATTACAGATGATGGCTAAACATCCATGTACAAAAGAGGTTAATTTTGGCAACTTAAAAGAAATTTATCAATTATTTAAAGAGGAACATCGAACTCAAAAAGTTAGTTTTTCAAAGTTTTGTGACATGAGACCTAAGAAGTGGGACCCATATAGTTTGTGTTTGTATTAATCATCAGAACGTGAAGCTTGTGCTGGATGGATCAGGAATCAATAAATTTTCATTAGATGGTGATAGAAGTGTTCTAAAAAACTAGAATTTGTCTTGCTTAAATAATGTGTAATCCACCCTCAGCCAATTGTTTACATGAATGACTGCAAAAAATGACCAGGGATTACAAATTTTAAAAATCAATTTTATCAGAAATTTGATGAAGAAATGATTGACAATGTCACTTATAAAAAATGGATAGCAACAGATCGATGCACAATGGAAACTGTGAAATTTTTGCCACATCACATGGAAAAAGTTCATGTGATGGTCTTGGAGGAACAGTGAAAAGGCTTGCTAACAATGCAAATTTACAAAGACTTTATGAAGGCCACATAATTACTCCCAAACAAGTGTATGATTTTGCAAACAAAAATATACCTGGCATACGTTTCATGTACTGAACAAATGATCAGTACGATGAAAATGAGAAAAGACTGATTTCACGTTTTGATGATGCACATACAATACAAGGAACTCAAAAGATTCATGCCATCAGTCCAGTATCTGAATCACAGATGTTGACAAAACCTTATTCTTTCAGTTCATAAGAATGCATTGAGTCTCCAATAGTTCCAGAAAATATTTTAGATAGAAAAGTACATGATTCAGGATTTGTAACTTAATTATGGGGGTTCTTGGTGGCTTGCATGCATTTTTGCTAAAAACCATGAATCAAATTATAAGGTTAGCTTTCTTCATCCTAAAGAACCAGCTCCATCATTCTGCTTTCCTAAACCTAGACCTGATATTTTAGAAGTTCCAGTCTGTGATATATTGAAAAAGGTGGATCCTTGTACAGCAAACAAAAGTACATATACACTAACCCAGATGGAAATGGTAGCATCATCAGTCATTTTGGATAAAAAAAGTAAATCATCAAAAATTTCATAATTGAAGATTAAATTTGAATAGGGACTTTTTATTTAATCAAGATTATATGGTTGTAACTAGTATGCTAATAAGCTGTAAATCATATGAACTGTGTGAATATTACATATATAAAGCAAAAAATTAAAATTATTAATTTGCTTAATTTATACACTTTATACAGAAATGGATGATTTAATCTCCCAGGTAATGAATTGCTTTATTTTAAATTATTATATAGTCATTGACTAACATGGTATATTAAAATTTTTACCTGACAGGGTGAATTCAAAAGTATCTATTGATTTAGATTAATTATATTTCATTAATTAGACATGAGATAATGAGCATATTGACAAAATATTTGATAAGCTCATGTTTTGAAAATTAAGCATGTAAATTCTATCATTTTCCCAGATTTTATTAGTCAGAATTGATTTCTCTAAAAGGGAAAAAGGTGATAGTTTTGAATTTTTTTTTTGTGTTATGCTCGCAATGTGGTTTGTGCACTTGTCGTTATATTAAAATTAATTTCTTCAATACCCATTACTTCTCCATCTTGAAACTTTGCATACCTCTAGACAACAAGTAGAAGATAAACATATATTTTTTTGAAAAAAATCAAAGGTAATGTTTTTGAAAAATTTAAATTTAAAAATTTTAAAGTTTTATAAAAAAAATTAATTTATTTAAAATATATTGTGTTGTATATCAGATTGAAGCCCATACAAAGAGCTTTAAAATGATCTATCAATGAGCACTCTGGCATAATTCGTAACAGAATTATGAATGATTTTATGAATGGCAAGTGTCAATTCTTGCACTTTTTCTACTTTTTAAAAAATCATAGAAAAAAAACTACTGATCCAAAAAATTAAAAAATTGGATTTTTCATATACTCCATAGGTACAAACTGTAAACCAAAAATTATTGATATCTGAGATGTCAAGGTCCAGACAACTGGTTGATTTGACATGGAATGACCCATTAGTGTTAAAATGAATTTTACCATTACCATGACAAAATTTCATATTTAGTATTAAAAGATAACTTTAACAACATTTAATAGAAGTTTGTGCTATTGCATAAACTTTGAGGTATAAATAGATAAAGTGCATATATGTGTGTGATAACGGAGTGAAGAATATACATTTTGTATGGCAAAAAATTCATCATGGAGGTTATGACCACCCAACCCCCAACTTAATTAATTCTTGAATGGCAGACAAACATTAAAATTTAATATACAATTTAAACAGTTTTACCATATTAAATGTTATTCATTTTTGGAAGAACGCATGAACATTGTTGAGTTTGTGATTTTTTTTTTTTTTTTTTTCCCCACTGGAATTTAGATTTTGATGAGTGATGTGTGGATGTATTTTTTATAGTAAAATAATAATAATTTAATGTAGACTTTAAAATTATTAGTTTAAACTATGTAACTTGAAGTTTCCCGTGAAACAGCTATTTTTTTCAGTTATGACTGCTTTTATAGTTTTTAACTTATCAGAAAATGCTTTTGCACATAGTCACTCATCAAAGTACTTTTGCACGTAGAAAATAAATTTCTCTCTCTCTCTCTCTTATTAGAAAAAGAACGCAATATCAGCAGAAACAGGTCATTTTTCTAATTGTAGTTTTATCATTAGCCACATAGTAAGTTATATAAACTCAGAGAGCCCCCCCCCCCACTTCACACACACACACATCCCGTCTTTGTCTGAGGGAAGGAGAGTAAAGCTTTGAGTTTAGGTTCAAGTCTAAACAGCCTTCAATATGCATGCTAAATCCAGGGGGGGGGGGGGGGGATCTCTTCCTTGTTTGTTAACATGCATTTAAAATCGCAGTTTACAGCCTAAAATAACCTTTCTTTGGAGATAATACTGAAAGTTTTGATAACTTATAGATGTCTGTGTTCTCTGGAGTTCTTTAAGAATATAGTTAATAGCTTCAGCATAGTTTAGTTAGTTATGAAAACAGTAACAAAGTAATATCTTAATTATTAAGTATAAATAAATATTGTAGTAACAATGCTAGTAGTCAGCTTATATAATTTAAATAATTTTTTGAAATTTCTCCCTTTATCAAGATAAAAAACATATAAAGCTACTTTTGATTTGGGGCTCCTTTAAAGCTGGGGCCTGGTTACATTGCATATGCAGCAAACCCCGGATAAAAGAAGCCTTTTTTTAATTAACCTTTCCGAATATATATTAAATTGCATTATTGTAGATTTTTAGGTCAAATATCCTTTTTAACATGGCTGTATTATTTTTTTTTTTTTGGTACTTATATATACTTATACATATTTCAGATTGATGCAGAATTCCTTAAAATATTCCCGGATGATGTTGGAAATTTTCTCGGACTTTTCCCTTTCTTTATTATACTCCTCGCATCTATAAGTACGTTTCCAGAAGCAGACCAGATATAAAAAGAGCTTTCCTGAAGAACTAGATGATATGAGAGTAAATGTATACAGTAACATATTTTATTTCCTAATTTCTTAAAGATAATGCAATTGCTTCAGAAAGTTTCAGAATTTTACTTTGATAAATGTCATTTCTTCTTTCTTACAAATAAATATTACTGTGCTTTCTTGAACTAGGTAAATCTTTGTTTCTTCAAATTCGTGTATTAAATGCGGGGTCATACTTGTCCTGAAATTACCTTTAAATCCTGAAGCTTAAATTTATTTTTATAAAATGTAGCAGATTTTTAGTATAGTTTCTACTTCAATATTTTAATCGATCCACTTAAAATTTTGAATGATGCCATAATTGCAATAATTTTAAGAGTGTTTTTAAATCTCAGAATAACACAAGACACGTACGGTACGACAATTCTGTAACGGTTACTTTATTTAAAAAGCTCCAAATGCATTGTTACTAATAATAAACTGATTAAGAAAAGAAAATATCAATATCAGGGTTTCTTACATTCATAAAGAGTTAATTTTTGCTTTAGTTAAAAAAAGTGTACAGTGCATTGATTACTATAGAATCTTATTTTATGTACTTTTCATGTAGCAATTCTTTTGAATTACATTTAGAAAATGACTAATACTTAGTTCAATATGCCTTGTTTTTATTTTTCTTTAAATTGGCAAATTTATTAAAAACTCATTGGAAATATGGCAATTGCATATATTTCTTTTATTTGCATAAATTGGATTTTAAAATACTTGTTAGCGATATATTTTTTCTAAAAAAATTATCAGCATTATCAATGTTGGCAGAATTATTAACAGTAACTGGAATAGGGAAGAAAAAAATTTGTTAGTGAATTTCAAATTTGAGAGATTTCTAATAGAATTTTCATATCATGTTCATGTGTTGATACATATTTCTCACTTTGCATTATACTTATACACCATATAGCAGCAAATAAAAAATATGTGAAAAAAGTGTTTTCTAATGATTTTATGCTATTGATCAAAATAAAAGTAAAATATTGCATAAAAATTTGCAAATGTATTTACGAAGCAAAAGTACTTAAATGTGTGTCTTTTCTTAAATAAAGGGTAATGATGAAAGAAAAATGTGGGATGAGAAAAATCCTTTCATAAGATATATTTAAGAACTTATTCAAAGGTATTTTATTGCTGTTCTATGTGCAGGAATAATTAAAAAAGAAAGTATGTTTCGAAGATTTGTGCAAAATTTTCTATTTTAAATGCTGACATTAAAGTAAGAAAATTAAAATAAAAAAATCTAATAAAGTAACATTTTTAAGGATGAAAAACGTTATCGGGATTTATTTAACAACTTCCACCCCCCCCCCCCTCTCCTCATACACAAACACCATATAAAGAAAGTGGTGCTGTGCATTATCTTTCTAAAAGGGGAATGTGTTTTCTTTTTTGAGATACTGATTTTATGTATTAATATTATGAGCAATTCAATATGTGAGCAGTTTTAAGATTATTGTTTAATATAATGATACATTATAACAATGAGTTACACACTAATTTAAAAAGAATTGCCGTTTGTACTGCAGAATACTGTTATGTTTAATTAAAATCAAAGAATGAAATTCTGATCTGATGCACTATTCAGATAGATCGGGGTAAAATTATTACAGTCATTTAAAACTTATCCAAAGTTACCAAATAGTTATTCAGATTTTTTTGTCAAGTACACAGCATTAAAAGAAATGTTTTCAATATTTTGTGATGTATTAAAATAATCTTTTTTCACTTTACAGATAAATGGCTTGTTGGATGAGGCTGTTGAAAACATTGCTGAGACACGGACGTACGTTTTATGTACAGGAGAAAGATTCCACTACAATAATACACTCTTAGTTTTGGACAAAAAAGTAGTTGAAATTGGCCAATGTCCTTTAAAGACTTTTGATAACTTGTTTAAATGTTTTTATGTTGTCAACGTAAAATATCCAGAAGGCCAGAAGAAGAAATCAAATATGCTTGATAGCTAACACCGATTATATCTTGTCTCGGAAATTTAGCATTATTGTTCAACAAATAATTTTTTTAAATATTTGTTTGTTAAAGAGAATTTTGGAACCCGTGTGATTTTTTTTAATAGCAGATTTTTATGAATATTTATTACTTTAACTACTTGTTAAATTCTTTTCTATAAAGAATTTTCTAAATTTTTACCATGGTTGTCACAGTATTTCAAGAAATGTAATACTTACAAGGAGAGGGTGCGACCTTGGAATGACCGATTTGAATGAAATTTGGTACAAATATAGCTCACAAGACATGAAGTCATTGCTGCAAATTTTAGGATGCAACTCTCAGGCATTCTCAGGAAATCACGCTTCAAACATTCGAAAATCAGCGTATACAGTTTAAATACTTCTTTGATGCAGTACAAACGGACCGAATGTGGCATAGAGCATGAAACAGGGTTTAAGCTGGGTCAAAAAATGCTGTAGCAAAAGTTCTAAAATGTAGAAAAAAGCTGTAGCAAAATGCTAAAGAAAATTAGCGGCTTATAAATTAATGTAACACCAATTAATATTAAATTTTCTTCTACTTACACTTCAAATGCAAAAAAAAACTTATTATTTTAGAAATATTAACATATTGAAAAATTTTTTATGACACGCAAAGTCATCACAAGCAAAAATGACAAAAAAGAAAAATTTATTAGCAATTTCGCATTATTAACAAATCGCATTATCGTGACGGACAATATTTTTTTTTTCGGATTTTCGTGAAATTCGTCGGCGAAAAATGCGACTACAGCTTGATCCCTGGCTTGAAATCATTGGTTTGAAGAACAGTAGTTAGTAAGTTCGATTCCAGCTGCTGCTGGATTTGTTTTGAATATTTATTTTTTCATTTTAATGTCGAATTTAATTAAATAATAAAATAAAATTAATTTTACTATCACAGCTTGCATAAATGAATCGATTTCATGTAAATTATTAAAATAATAGGTATCTTTTCCCCTATGTGATATTTACAAATAGCATAGCAATTTAATAAGCAGAACAATTTAATCCTAGAGAATGTTTCATCAAGGAACAGATGCTTGGAGCATACAAACATATCTAATTTTTTGAATGGTTGTAAATCGAATTATATTCCTTCAAAGAGACGTCGTATAAAATAGGTGTTGTATGGCTGTCGATCTAATGGTTTGGAGTAAAGGGCAGTTTTCTCCAAATGTAACACGTTAGAGTCCCTCGTGAATTAAATTGGATGTACTTATTTGTAAATCACAAACATTTTATTTTAAATATAATTGTTTGTCCTGCAGATAATCATAAAATCTTTAATGGTTAACATCCCAGCTTTTGTTATACATTTTATTTTCAACCTACCTTTTATTTTCGACAAATAAAAGGTTCATATGGCTTCCAAAACAGTACGTTCTCCTGCCTTCAGAAAAAAGCATCCTTCATGAAAGTTTGTGAATGGAGAGGTAAGAATTACTTATGATGTGCTGTGTATTTAGTGATTGTGTGTATGTATTTTATTACAATTATCTATTCTTATGTTTATAGGTGTTGTGTTAATCGACGAAATGAAGTTGTCAGAAGCAGGGGGGGGGGGCAAAAGTGATTTTAACATAAAGTCTACATATGCGCAGCAGTATATAAGTCTGCTGACTGGAGACCTTGCGGAGACTACCGTCGTTTGAACGCAGTAACTGTACCAGACCGGTATCCTGTTCCTCATGTACAAGACTGTACACAAATGTTTGCTGGGAATAGAATTTTTTCTACTTTAGATCTCACGCGTGCTTACAACCAAATTCCCGTCATTCCTGAGGACATTCCAAAGACAGCCGTGACTATTCCATTTGGTCTCTGGGAATTCGTTTACATGCCATTTGGATTGCAAAAATTATTACTTCAAAATGCTACCAAAAATAGTTGGTCCATCTCAAATTACCTAGATGCCCTTGAGTATACGCCACGGAGATAAACTGTGTACAGATGAAACCGGGTAACTAGCAGATAGATTATAATAGCGAAATATAGTTACCATTAAATGATATAAAGCATAATAAATTTGTTTTTTATATGCTTTTCTAACACTTAAATCAATTTTGCTTATAAATTACAATCAGTAGTCCATGTCAGATGTATTTCAAACAGAGTTCATAAATAATCCAGTATCAAATTACATACATAAATTGGATGTAATTCACCTTATTTACTAATCTGTTTGAGAAACAATTGCTTATGTGTTTGTTAGAGCAGAATATAAATATTTTTAAGTCACTATAGTGCAAGCCAGTTGCACAGATGTGTGCATGTTCATATATCCACTATGTATTCAGTTATCATGAGCATTTATTAGTTTGCAGATAGTTTTCGATTATGTGCATAGCTAGTTTCTTTTATATGACTTTGGTGCTAACAAAATTTTTATATAGATGTACAATTGCATTTTTCTATAACTGTCCTATGTTTAAAGAACAATTTTTTCTTTAAGAAAATCCTTGCAAGTTTTAGTTTTGGGGTTGCATTATAATATGTGGCTGGCTGACTTCGAAATGTGCTTCAGAGACGTTTTTCAAACATAGTTTTCAGAGACGGAAGTATTATCAGAATAGGTACTGCTGTTCAATTTTCCCTGCTGGCACAGCTCATCTATATTTGTCAATTTTCTGCCTTATAAAATGATTAAGGTTCTTGAATTTTACTGTAGATAGCAAAAGTGAAGTTTGTAGCAGACTTGCAAAATCAACCTATTCTTCACCCATCATTCTCTTCGAATGTTAGTATTTAATTTAACAACAGCAAACCAAAAAAAAAGCAACAATAAATAATCCTATGTTAATAGCCTACTGTAATCTCCTGTACTTTTTTTGAAAGCTTCTGGGTAGCATTTTTCAGGTATGCCTTCAGCAGGAACATCATTTTTCTTTATTACCATGTTTACTTGCATAACAGTCACACCCCGTTATTAAGCAGAAAAAATAACTTTAGAGTTGCAATATTTGCTAGTAAAATTTCCCCGGCTAATAGTCGCACCTGAAACATTAGACATAAAAAAAATTGGCAAAAAAAGGGCAACTATTATACAAGTAAACAGAATGTTAGTAAAAAATAAGTTTTATTAAATTTTTGAAAAGGTAGCTAACTTTGGTTTATATGTTTAATTCATTGCAGATTTAACGAAAAAGTTCGCCAACTTAAAAAGTTATTTTAAGCGGGAGCTAAGTAAAAGTAGAATAATAAAAAGCGGAGCAGGTGGAATCGAATTTGTCCCAAAATGGGATCACTTTCAAAGACCGAGTTTTTTGGAAGACTCCATAAGGGCTGAAGACAGTTCATCTAACCTTGATAAGATACCTCTCAATAACTCATCAAATGATGCAGCTAATGAGAATCAAAATTATCTGAATTCAACTCTTCTGTCTGAGGTAAGCTATACTATAATGCATTATGATTTAATATTGAATTGCTTGTTTGCACCGTCGAGGTTTAAGCCAGTTCCACCAGCCGATTGATATACAGGGGAACGCTGTATACCTCACATTTACCCGAAGCCGAGGCCAAAGCAATGTGTTGAGGTTTCTCCCGTGTCTGTGTATGATGATTTCCTCCCGTGTCCGTAATGATGATTTCCTTTATGGGAACACCCCTCAATTACCAGGATCCCCATTTCCGGGGATACGGGTCTCCACGCACGGCAAACACGTGGGTAGTTTTCCACCAATAGAAATTGACGGCACAGGGCGATCGCAGCTTCTAAAGGGGGGCCCTCACCTCCAGAGAGGAAACTACACTGAGGGGGAAGAGGAAGGGGATAGCTAAAAGGAGAGGAGGGTAGAACAAAGAAAAGCGAAAGATCGCTGGGGCCCCGGGATTGTGACACACGTAAAAACCTAAAGAAGGTTTTCCCCCTGAGGGGAATACATGGAAAAGATTTTGATGCAGCGAAAAAATACCCAGAGATTGACTTGTCCATGTTGGAGGTTGAAATGAGGCTGTTAAAGCAAAAGATTGAAACAAATATCAGCTCCTTAGATGATGTCAGAGACGTTCTAAGAAACATGACAAAAGAAGTTAGAAGTCTGTTCAGAAGCATCGAAAATCTTGTGCGGACACTTTCAGTGTCTCCAGCATCAAGTTATGAAGCTGAGAGAAGCTTCAGTCAAATTCGAAAGCTTAAATAATATCTGCAGTCAACAATGACACAGAGACGATTGAATCATGTAGCATTGTGCTATGTCCACCAGAAAACTCTGGATTCTGTTGTCGCAAATATTTTTATTTAAAATAAAGAAGCAAGAAGGAACACTTTTGGAATTTGTATATAAAATAATTATTTGTAAATAAAAAAAATTACATAATTAATTTCTAGAGTTTATTTAGCGTACTGCTGTTTTAGTGTTTTAAATATTTTAAGTAGCAAGCACATATTAAATACAACTGTCATAAAATTGTATAGCACATTACACTTTAATACAGTAAGCACATTTTTTTTCTCTATCTTTAGAAACTTTTTTACGATTTTATCGCTTTCTAAACTTCTAGTAATTTTGTCTTGTAATCCAAAAGTTAATGGAGAAAGGGGAAATAGTAATATTAGAAATAATATAAAAATGTATATAATCTTACAGGTTAATCAGGGCCGTAGCTAGGACGTGCTTTTGGGAGGAGGAGTTTCAAGTTTTATGCTCCAATATGGTAAGAATTTTTTTTTTTTTTCGAAACACTTCTACAAATAGTAATTTATGTGCCAAAAAGATTCACAGAACTTGGGGAGGAGCATGGACCCGCAAACGCTACCCTTGTCTAATGAAAATCGTAGGGGGTTAGGCCTGGACGTTAATGAAGGTGCATAGTAAAGAATGTTATTTTATTATTTGTCCCCTCCCCTTTGGCGCAATTGGGAGAGTAACATGGGGGGAGGGGGGGCAAAATGTTTCCTATCCTGGAAAATGCAATTTTCAAATAGGTGAAATCTAAATTCATTGAATTTAGGAAGAGGGCAAGCAATTGGACCCTTTTGCCTTTATTAAGTTATGCCTTTGGAAGGCACATATCCAGAAAAACATTTTGGAAGGGCTCCAAACAGCAGCATATGGCCAAATATAGGCATCAAGGATCTCGTCCCGATATCTCACACCAGTCATAGTTCCTCCCTGGAACACATGCAGGTCAGTGTGACCATCGAGTGGGATCCCTGCCCAAACCATTATTCCATCACCTCGATAACTGTGTCTTTCCAAAGTGTTGGATTGATGGTATGCTGCTTCGTTCCCTCCAGATAAGCAGCAGTCCTGAATCGCTCTCCACTGTAAATCTGGACTCGTCTGTAAAGAGTACAGAAGCCCATTTCTGCCTGGTCCAAGGAACGTGTTCTCTTGGCCAAGATAAACAGGCACTTCCCTGTCGTCCATTGAGGTGGACACATACGAGTGGTCACCTTGCATAGAGACCTGCATTGTGAAGAAGCCTTCGCACCGTACTAGCGGATATTCTTCTCTCTGATGCTACAGAGTGGTCTGCAAGAAGTTGCGGCACAGAAATGCTTCTTCTTTTCCAGGCTGAAAGAGACCGGGCCTATAAAACGATATTCTGCACATGTTGTAGCTCGTGGTCAGCCTAGAACATGTCTTCTGGGCACAGGAGCTTCCTTTTGATATTGATTCCAGAGATGGTGGACCACACTGCGAGACACATTAAGATGCCTAGGAGCATAAGCCTGTGACAACTCCATTTCCATTCATACAACCGCCCGCCACCTTAATAAATCGCGCAAACAGTTTCTCTAAGACATTGCGGGACCCTGCTACCTATTGTTAACGAATCAGCTATCAAAAGTTGTAAATCAACAAAAGTTACACGCGTAATCATGAAAGCCTGATATTAGCACATTTTTCTTTGACTCATATGTGCATGTTATTTTCTATAAAAACAAAGTGGTAGCTATCGTTTTTTGCATAAATTTGCATAAAGTTCATTTTTATCATTTATATAAGCCATAAATTTTACTGTCAGTGTTATTTTTTTTTATGTTGAGCTTCAAAAAAGATGTTGTTCCTTAACTTTTGGAGGCCAATGTAAATTTGAAAAATGCGTTAAAATGAAAATCATTATTATTGAATTTGTAATACCATACCCCTTCATTATTCAGTCGTCGCCGGTGTTCAACGGCAAGTTTTGCTACTAATTTAAAGATAACATAACTTGGGCGGCTTTTTTTTTAATAAAAAAATGTCATTTTGATACTATTTTCAAGTTTTTAGTCGCTTGTACATTACTCCAGGCAATAATTTGAACTATGGTTGCATTTTTTCTCAACACCCTTTCCTTTTCAAGGTTGTGACTAGTCATTCATCAGAATTCTAATCTATTTTTTCTTTT
>JAWZYV010001827.1:0-16567 GCA_038373885.1 Cheiracanthium punctorium
TCGGTTGGCTCGTAAACAGTTTTATAACAATTATTTAGTTGATCAAAAACGAATCTTAATTTCCACAGTCTATCGTAATCTGCCGAACTCTTATCTGGCGGTTTATCATTGTCTTCAAAGTGCAGAAAACGAAGTAGCGCAATAAATCTATCCCTAGACATGACAGTTCGAAAATACGGTGTTTCTAACATTTTATCTGTGGTCCAGTATTCTTTTATATTATCCTTTTCTATATGGCTCATTAAAAGGATCAAAGCCAGAAACTTTTTCATCTCCTTTGCATTTGTTTCACTCCAGTCAAGAGTGTGCTTTTTTGATGCCGTTGGGCTAGATTGTGAGCCTAAAATTCTCTGAGCATATCTGTTCGTTTCTTCAACAATTTTTAAGATAACTGGCTCAGGAAACACACATTCAAAAAAGTCTTTTTCTGAGATAGCGGTAGTAGCACTTCCTTTTAAATTGTTATTTCCGGTAAATTTAAAAATCGTTACTTTGTTGTGGAACTCTGGAGAATGCCAAACAATTCCTTCATTTTCTGTATTATCTGGAGCATCTTCCGATTCTTCAATTTGGTGGTTTTCTTCATTATTGTCAAATTCACATTCTGAATCGCTGTCATCAAAATCTTCATCATCTAGCTCAGCTAAAAGCTTCTGAATTTCGTCAGGAGTAAGTCCTTTTCTACGCCTTGACATTTTCACGGAAAAGTGAATCAAATATCAAAATTAAAATTTATTTATTAGACGAGGGTTTACTTTTTCGTTGTACGTAAATTTTCACACCTGAAGCTCGAAAATAGTGTATCTCTACTGAGAGCCTGACAGAGACCTAAACTGTAATGTGCAATAGCAGTTCTTTTATTTTCTGAAAGCCTTCACCGTTAGCTAATCCCCAAGCTTGTGCGGTTATCAGTATTTCACACGGTCAGAAGGCCAAAAACCTGCCCTAGGTATTTCCACTTTTTGTGCATGCTCTATTATTCTTTTCACTCCTCCAGCCCAAATCTGTCTTTTCTGAACATCCAAGATAAAGTAACATAAAAACCGCCTACTGTTTGCCGTTTGCCTGACTTTGAAAGTATGTTTGAAATCCTATAGATAGAGCAAGTTTGCCCAGATTCTCTGAATTTATGCAGTAAAGAAATATGCACATGTTGGAGGGGGGGGGGGGGAATACGTCTCGAACTCATTCTACAGCGGAAATAAAGAATATAATAGTTAGTGAACCAAGGTAAAGTTATCTTTCATTTTGAAATCTCTGAACATATATGAGTTTTATATCACACCCAGCAAACACAGCCGTATCGGGTAAGGGATGGGCCGACATCGGCAGTGCCGTTTCGATGTCGGCATTGGCATGATGGTAACTGGAGCGGTGTCGGTTCTGTGTCGGCAAAATGCGTTGGCGTAGGCAAAAGAAAGGTGATTTCGGTCATGCAACGGTCCGATTGCGGCAAGTCTTTTAGGGTTAACATGCGATTTCGGCGTTGTACCGCATAACCGATATCGGCCCAGAAGTGTAATTTCTAAACTTAACGGTACAAAACCAGCAAGCAGCACATATATATTGTTATAGTAATACTTTTTAATTTATGTTTCGATGCTTACTATTTATCCCACCGTGGCCGAGAGGATAAGGCACTGAACATGGTTGAAATGTGAAGGTCCAAGGTTCTGGTCTACCGCGTATCTGCCAATCTACAGTTTGGATTTTGGAGGATTTTCTCCAAATGTAATGTGAATGTGCGTTAGACAACGTAAACAGATTTTTGAACATATAATTGAGGATAAATCACCGTTGTATCCCCAATTCTAGAACAGAATTTGGGGGAATTTTATAAAATTTTTATAAATTCAAAAGATTATCTAATATTCATAAAATGAAAGAAATATGATTGATTTTTATAAAATTAGGGAATAAATAATTACTATAACTAATGTTCAACCCCAATTTTATTGTTTATTAATTGTTTTATAGTTTGGAATTTATAGTTTTTTTTTTAAAGCTTAATTTACTTATTTTACCCCAACCCTCCTGTGGCGGATACAGAAAAATTGGTTGCCGACCATGTCCGAGTGGATAAGACACCCAACATGGTAGATGGCCGAAGAGTGAAGGTCAAGGTTACTGGTATACCGCGAGGCTGTCGATTTAATGGTCTGGAGTTTAGGGCGATTTTCTCCAGGTGTAACGTAAATACGCGTTTGAACATTCTAAAAGTTTCTCCGCTTAAGGCATCCCCATTTAAGCAGATAGCCTTCGCGTAGCTTTGCCATAACTACAAAATCATATGAAATCAAATCAGAAAATTGGTCTTCGAGTCACAAAAAAAGAGACTTGCTAATTTGGTTGAAATGAAGTGTACAATAAAGAAAAATATCACATTAAAACAAAATAATTTAATGGGAGGAGCCAGTTCAATGAAAAAGCTCATTTGATTAAAACAAAATGCACAGTGAAAAGAAGGATTGAGGGGGGGGGGCTGGGTGTCAAGTTCCCAAACACCTTCCTAGGATCCGCCATATTGCGCTTTGTCCGATTTTATTCCACATCTGAACCCGGGTTTAACAGGATCGCTCTGATCATTGAAAATATGCACTGGTTTAATTTTTTTTGTGTGACATTGCACTGATTTTCGGTTCAAACGGAGCGTTGAATAATTTAAGCTGGGAAGCATTAGTGCTCATACATGAGCTTTAATTTAATCTGAATGCCTTAAAAAGAAAACGAAAATAAGAAACTTATGGAATAGTACACATTTCACGTTGTGTATTGGGGGATTTAAAATGTAATCTATGCCAATAAATTGCCGCACCCTACTGGAAGGTCCCTTAACAATTTTTTATAAAATGTAAATGAAAATATCACTTCGTGACTGTTCATTAATTTTTTCTTTATGGTGTTTCTTTTGTAACATTATGTTAGATTTGAAAACAGTTTGTTTTTTCAGCGAAATATTCTATAATTGTACAGACA
The DNA here is from genome assembly GCA_038373885.1 of Cheiracanthium punctorium. Taxonomy (NCBI): domain Eukaryota; kingdom Metazoa; phylum Arthropoda; class Arachnida; order Araneae; family Cheiracanthiidae; genus Cheiracanthium; species Cheiracanthium punctorium. The sequence goes on from JAWZYV010001827.1 coordinate 2,977, forward strand.
CTATTGAGTCTTCAAAATATTATTTTCTCATACAGTTTAATTCAGTATAATGTAATTTTTGATTTCGTTGAAGCTCTTAAGAAATTACAGTACTTAAGATCCCATACCGAAACGGGACGTCCCTACCGAAACGATAGCCTGTTTTTCGACGCAACACATTGGTCACTGTTCTGTTTTGCGGGTCAGAGTTCATGCTCAAGGGCACAGCCAGGCACGTCCAGATAGTGTTTTTTTTCCCTTGCCTCTCCCCCCTTCCCTTAACACAGAGAAGGCTATTGTGAGGGGGGGGGGAGGGAAGAGTGGTTTTAGCCATGTATCGCTCTGACAATCGTACCTGCCAGATTTGGCGACTGATGAATTCAGAGGCTGTGGACTAGGAACACATTTTTTTTTTTTTTTAAATTCGAAACGTCACCATGTGCAATACTTGAGGGGGAGAGACGCGAACAGTGGCGTAGCTAGGGGGGGGCAAGGGGGGACATCTGTCCCCGGGCGCAGCACCAAAGGGGCGCCAAATCGATGTTACGAAACTTTAGAAGAAAAAAAAGGAGTTGTGTTTGTATTTTTATTTGTTGACAGAAAAAGAAAAAAAAATAGAACAATCACAAATGAATATTTTATAAAGTTATAATCAAACTTTTCACAATGACTTGTACAGGAAATGTTTGTAGCTATTTCAGAAGATTTTCTTTGGAAATCGAGTTGAGCTTCCCCATTCCTTTTTACTTCTCTCTTGAGAGCTTCTGTGTCGTGTAACTGCGTTTTTTTATATTTGGCCATTTCTGTCTCTGACTATATCCTAGGATGTTCCAGAATTCTTGTTTACAGTATTTTATCAAGGTCAAAACATTACTCAAGTTTTCCCAAACTTTTAGAATGATCTTGGAGGATTTCGTTTTGGATATTTATGGTGTTACAAATCAAACTTTTATATGGTAAAAAAAAAAAGCCTATATATATATGATTAATCGGTAATAGAGAATGGCATTCTCAAACCCAAAATACTCTCTTAAATTCAGATCAAGTTTTTCTCAGTTTTGAGTTCAAAATAGCGCCTCTCCCAAGTTGGCGCCCCTTGCTTATCTTGCTTACTGTGTCGGGGCGCTCCTGTGTACGATCCACCCGTTTGGTAATTAATAACGCAACTTTTAATATAAATCTTATTAGTATAATAAAATGCAGTATTATTTCTAATAAGAACGTATAAAAGATTCACCGATCACTATACTAGTGTAAAATTATTCTTTTTAAATTATTTAAACAATCTTGTATTTTAGATAAATTTAAACTTGATTTTTAACATTCATTAATAAAAATTTATTCTTTATACAATCATTATCAAAAATCAAAGCTGGAATCATTAAAGCTGTGGCCCACACACAGTTCAGTCTTCAAATTGAACATGAGGCAAAATATTTTTCAATAACCCGTGTATGTTTATCTAGAAAGTGCAAGAAATCAGTCGTAAATTTTTTGACTCCAGTATCACGTAAAAACGAGTGAAGCGAATGATATGAAATTTGGTGTCACGATAGATGGTCACTCAACTTAAAACATAAGCGTCGAATTTTTAAAAAATCTTCATTAGATTTCGAGATTTTGTGAAAATTGTTTCAAACTGCGTAAATTTGTGTTCGCACATCACGTAATAGCAAAGGTGAAAAAATGGTATTTGGTGAAATGATAGGTGGTCATGCACCTTAAACTATAAGCATCTTAAAAAAAAAAAAAAAGATTTTGGGATTTTGCGAAAATCGTTTCAAACTGAGTGAACTTTTGTTCACGCATTACATAATAATGACTAAAGCGAATGATATGAAATTTTGTCTGATGATGTTGCTCAACATAAAGTATAGGTGTCCAATTTTTTAAACACTTTGATTAGATTTTGAGATTTTGTGAAAATTCTCTCAAAATGCGGTTATATTTCTTCAAGCATCGCGTAATAACGACTAATACGAAATTTGGTGATATGATAGGTAGTTGCTAATCTTAATTTATAGGTGTTGAATTTAAAAAATATTTTGATTACATTTTGAGATTTTGTGAAAGTCGTTTTAAAATGCTGAAATTTTTGTTCCAGCATCACGAAATAAAGACTGCAGAGAATGAAACGAAATTTGGTGACATGATAGGTTTCAACTCAACTTAAATTTTAGGGTTCCAATTTTACAAAAATGTTGATTAGATTTTGAGATTTTGCGAAAATTATTTCAATATGCGGAAATATTCGTCCGCTCATCACATAATTACGACTAAAGCGAATGAAATAATATTACTAAGTTACTCTCTAACCTGTAATATTTTAACAATGTACATAGGGCCGTGGTAGCCCAGTGGTTAAGGCGTTGGACTCGTAACCGGAAGGTTGAGGGTTCGATACCGGCATACCACTAAAGACACACAGTGTACATGCGGTGTGCGTGCACGTTAAATCCTTGGTTCCGAAAGTCCTCTCAGCGGTCGCTAGCAGTTTCCGAGGGGTGCCAATATTCAGGTGCCCCCCCCCCCACCTTCTGATGAGGTTCCAAATTGTGGCGGGAAATTCCGGAAAGGACGCATATGTAGCTCTAAGCGACACATTCAGTGACGCGAGCTGTCCTCTCCTGGCAAATAAACAATATACATAAAAATTATAACTTCGCTTTCTTTACTTTGGCAACATTCTACATCCATTCTGTGTACTCCTACAATGCTAACGAAAGTTCTTGCTTTTTGAAATTTGCATTCATTTTTTTTTTATACTAACCCGTCAACGGCGAGTACTTCAGCTAACATAAAATAAACACATTGACAAATTATTATTTTTTTAAAATATTAAGTACACTTCTAGATTTTTGTGAATTTAAAACGTCAGTTTTACTCTCACTGTACGTACTCTCACTGTCACACTTAACGCACTGTCGTGTAGGTTCTACAGTACAGTCTTTAATCGATCGCTCGTGCGAACGGAAAAATTCCCTTCTGATCCGCTCTCTGAGAACAGAAGCGGAGAGAATTGAGAAGCAGTACGGCTCTTCTGATATCATTCCGTTCGCACATTTTCGGTGTGGACAAGGGACATTTTTTGCGGTTATCTCTTCCGGATTTTCCCTTGGTTTGTTACGTTCGGTTAGTTAATCCATTTTTATTTCATTTTCTTATTATTTTCTTCATTTCTATCCTTTTTCCACTAAAATATTTTTTTTTAGAAACTAGTGTAAATAATTAAGATGGGAGCAAAAGAAGTGTTTCGGAGCTAAAGCAGGGACAATTTTCAATACTATCCTTTGACAAAAAATTGAAATAAAATGAATCAAGACTTGTACCTTTGCTAACACTTATCTTGGTGACGAAATGTAAGACAAAATATTACTTGTTTTCTTTCAGTTGCGTGCATTGTTTTCCTTTAACTGCTGGAAACGCAAATATATTTTAATTTGTAAGGTGCGTTGTATCTGCCTATTTAATTTTCGACATTTGTTTTGTGAACCTCCATTTAAATAACCCACGAGCCGCCACTGTCTGGATGCTCTCTCGTAATTGGGACATTTGAAGAGAACTGAATGTCAACGTGAGATATTTTTTTCTCATATGATTCTACTTAGTCTTTCATTCCTTATATAGTAATAATCTGCTGTACTCGTCTTTTTAAAAAGCTGCATATTTAAATAGAAACTGCTTTAAAGTCTGCGTTTCTGGTTCTCCTTCCCAAGAGAACCTTCAAGTTAAGGTAAGAAATATTGTACTTTTGCAGTTTTCTATATTGCTGAATGCGTAATTATGATTTTTTAAATAAAAATGCGTGTTTAAAATTTTTCAGTGCTTAAGGTTGTTCTTTTAATTATATTTTTACAAGTAATAATGCAAGAAATAATACAAGTTTTGAGCATCTTCTCGGAAAAAAAAAAAAAAAAGTTGATATCAGTAACTGGAAAAGAATTCAAAATGTCTTATATTTCAAATGCCAGAAAAAAAAAAAGCCCGAAAAAAATTCATTTTGATCCGTTTGGTAATCGGGTCAGTAAAATATTCGAATTGTAGAAAATAAATGCCATCATACGTACATTCATTGTTAGCTGGTGTGCATAATCTATCGAAGTGCAAATCACTATACGAGATACATGGTAAAGCAAGTATAAATTAGTTTTGACCTGACATAAATATTAAATATAGTTAATTCGACTGCTGAAGAAGGATAAAACATTTTTGTATCACTGACATATGCCCACGCCCCAATGGTAGGGACTAAAGCCCGCCTGAATGTGGAGAGTTAAAAGGGAATTTTTTTTAAAAAATAGAAAATTGTCAGTTAATGAATTAAAATGTTTTATTCTTAAAACTTGTCCTCAGATTATTTCTATCACTTTTTTCACATAACGAATTACGTTGATAATGGGCTTCTATGGGTAAATGGTATGGCGTTCTATGGACAAATGGTACAGAAGGTTTTGATGTTAAAAGAAAGTAGCTGTAATCGGCAAACAAGCCAAAATGCAATCAAGAAAGGAAGGGGGTGGGGGATTTAACGTATTTTAAATAATTGTATTTTTTAATCACTTTTTTTATTTAAAAATTTTTTTAATTTTCAGATATTACAGTTTTCTGAAGAACTTTTATGGGTTTGCCATTTCCCTTTTTAGGGGGAGGTGGAGGGGGGGGCGCAAAATCTTCAGTTGTCCCCGGGCGCTGGTAACCCTAGCTACGCCTCTGGACGCGAACGACGTGGGCAACCGCCCACGGCCTCGAACTGACGATTACTCTTATTAACGAGACGACGATTATTATTAGGTGCATGTTTGAATACATAGCAACTTTTGATGAAATTAGTTAAATAGTTTTCAAGACTTTTAACATTCATTATAATTCTTCAAGAAAATTCCTCATAGCCAAAATGTAAATGTACTGGATATTTTTGTTATTGCTGAGATTACTGACCAATAATTGAAAAAAAAATGTCCGGCTATTGAAAACTGACTATCTGAAACAGCACAGATGATATGGTTAGCATAAACTGTCGGGTTATTACAACATCGGGTCATTACAACTGTTTAAACATTTTTTTTTTTTTTTTTTTTTTTTTTTTTTTTTTCAAATGGCGGCCACTTGCCGTATAAGCATTGGAACCACTAGGCCGGAATTATTGGACACTTTATTGCGGAGGCAACTATTAAGTGGACCAGCGTTAATCGAACCCGGACCCGTGATATGGTAGAATGGTTCTTTAGTCACTGCACAACCCGAACGGCACGTCGAATTAAAACTTCCATATTAAATTTTATCTTAGAACATTTCATATCATTTCCGAATGCAATGTCATGGTTGAGTCTTCTGTAAATATAACCCCTTAAAAAGTCTTCCGCTCCAGGAAGCCTCCCTAGACAGATAAACCTGTGGCAGACCTGTCATAACGCACGAGCAAAACAAACATCTTAGTTAATGCAGATACACAACAATGCTTCTACATCAACAAAAGCCCTTTTTTTTTTTTTTTTGGAAGGGGGCTTCATTTAACCCTTTGAGGCGCAACTCTTTCCCAATGCTGAAAAAAGGGCAGCCGTTGCCATCGCTCGACTTAACTACCAGAAAGATGGCGGACGATCGAAACGTTCATCGCGTGCCACAGATCTAGAGACCCCTTTTTGACGACAGCTGGCTGTGCCGGCACAGAGCTGTTAAAAAAAATCGTGACAATTTTTTATGCAAAATGACGTGCTAAAAAGTAAAGGATTCTCGTGGAGCTATGTCACCCGCAACTATTTTTATAGAAATCCAATCTATTCTTCGTGACTGGCAACAGTCAAAACGTCAAAGTTTGGTAGTCTCAGAGACGGAGCACTGCGCGCTAAAGGGTTAATGTATTTATTCGATATTCTTGTGGGAATTTAACACAAATTAAAGTCTCTCTCTACGCAGATTACGATCAAGGCATCTGTGGGTCCTGGGCAAAAGAAAAATATTGGGCCCCACGCGATAACTTTCCCCCTTCTAAAAAACCAATTACGATTGGTTTATTCTGAAAAATTTTAAATATCTTCCCCCTCTCTCCAAACACGAGAAATTTTATTTTAAGTAAAGTGAAATAAAAGAATATAAATATGATGAACGAATATATATGACATCAATGAAACAGATAACGTCAGTGAAACGCTACGTCTAACTGCAACTGCTATATCATAGTTGCCAAAATGTACGGGATATAATAAATCACATTTAAAAAAAAATATTTTTTTTAATAACAGTTAACCAACAGATTTAATTACAAAAATTTTGTTACTTTCAAACTTTAAAAATACTGTTTACGAAAAGGTAGTTAATCAGATTCTACAAATGTTGGCAGCCATGGGCGCCGGCAGCATAGGGCAAGGGGGGGCAATGCCCTCCCCCTAGATTTTTGTATGCAATGATTTCCCTTGCTTTTTTGCTCTTTCCAACATGGTAACCATACGTTAGTCTTTGACCCCCCTTGAGTAGTCTTTGCACCCCCCCCCGCTGGGAAATATTCTGCTGGCGCCCATGTTGTCAGCTATGCTATATATCGACTAAGCCTTTTGACGAATTGAAAAGAAGTTTAAATTAATTTATACAGATGTAAATTTGAATTATTTTCATTGTTCATAGTTTATAATTGAAAAACAATACAAACTTTTGACGCTTTTTTCCTTTGTTATCTTATTGTGAAATTATAAAAAGTGTAACATATAACATTTTTGGGCCCCTAAAATCTTGTTGCTCTGTGCAGTTGCCCCGTTTGCCCTGCCAGTAATATGACACTGTCTCTGTGACTAAGCTTCCCAGAACGGGAATTTCTTTCAATGCTCGACTGGACATTGAAAGACCTGGTCTAGGAAGCAATACTGGTCACAGAAGGAGAGTCTTCTCCATTGCGTCTTTCAATTATAAAAGCGAACAGGTTTAGCATCTGTAGACTTTTGTTTTAATCTGTTTTCTATCTGCGTGCATTTAAAAACAACATATTAGTACTAATTTGGTAAAAAAATAAATTAAATTGTCTAATAATTATGCGTTCTTATTATTTTAAGTACTATTTAATCAATCAAATAATATCGATGGTAATTTCGAAAAATAACTTTCGTACTACAGCTTTTTAGAAAATTCGAAATTTTCACTTTTCTCAAATTTTTCAGGTCAGAGTGGTGAGGTAAAATATTGAGAGAAATTTATTTCTTTTTGGTAGGCTCTAACTGACCTATTATGTAACATTTTCGTGGTATGCCAGTATAAAAATTCACATTTTTTTCCAAAGATATTTTTTCATAAAATTTGATTCCCCCCCCCCTCTTATTTCTGTTTTACGGTGTCGCAAATTGGGGGGATGGGGGGGAGGGCTAAATAGTGAATAATATTGTTGGAGCTGTTTGCGAATTCTAACTTTCTAACTATCCCATTTTGCAAGTTTTCCGTGCTGTTCCAAAATTGATTCCGAAAGCCAAATATTTTTGCTTATTTCGCCCCATCTTAATCCAGATGCCAGTATCTTAAAAAATGCACACAGCCTGAGGGTCAGCAGAAAAGCGTGGGAAAGGCATATATTGTTTGCTCCGTTGGCGAAAGGGGAAGGGTTGTTCTAAACTAAATTCCCGCCAATATACTGAGGGGCGGAGTGATTCATCGGGGCGAGTGCCTTTCAAAACTCTCCTATTATACTAGTGCGTACCCACAGCCTGTTGGGGAAAAAAGAAAGAAAAAAAAAAGTCTTCGGCGCTTCGTGTGTTTTCACTGAAAAATACGTTGAAAAGCTTTATTTGCACGGATACTAGTGAGATGCCAGGGTGTGATTATTTCTGAAAAGATTAGAATAAATATTTTTGCTATAGACCAGCTGGATTAAAATATTTGTTAAATGACATAATTAAGTTCATTAACAATGTTTTAATCTGTTTGGTTGTCTTATAATGAAGATCCAAAAAGTAAGGAAAAAAATGGTAAGTTAAATATTTACTTAACTATTGTATAAAATATTGTTTTGCCTTTTCTTTGTAAAGTATATTGGGTAACAACTTTCAACTTTTTTAATTTTCTTGTAAATTATGCTTGTTTATATTTTTACTCAGATGAATTCCTAGTTTAATTGTTACTTTAATTTTTTTCATATCTTTGAACGATTTAAAAATTTAGCAATGTACTTTCATGTCTGTATATCCTATTACTAATAAGCATACTAAGCTTGATTATTATACAAAAGGAGGAACATGCATAAATATAAATAGGATATTATTTTTTATTCTTTTGCGCAAATAAACATCAATATTGTATTGAAAAGGATCTTGCTAATAATACGCAAAAAATTATAATGTATATTGTTAAAAAGTTTTAAAAAAAACTCTCTACAGTAGGTGATATAGGTAGAAGAACATAAATATAGACACATATCAGAAACATACTGTATATTTTCTCATAAGAAACCTAGTTTCATTATTTCAAGGCATAATGATTATAAGTCCACTTTATTCTTGTATTATGGCATAACTTGCAATATAATTAATGTAAACTTATTTATTTATCTTTTTTAATGTGTTTGATTGCATGTACTATTTTCTTGGACTCTAAAATATTAAAAATATATGTATATTACTATCAAAACGAATGAAATAAACAAATATTTGGTCAGTTACGAAAACCTTGCTTAAAAGCAATTAAATATTTGGTTAAATATGAAAAATGTCTAATTAAGTGGTTGATTTGACAAAATAATTTAGTAAATAAATGAAACACTTTTTAAATTAATCAAAACAGTTTATTTAAAGAAAATTTTTATTATTTCATAAGTACTTTCAGCAAAATCAGTCCTAGGGGCATACAGTCGTTAATTTAGTTATATATATATATATATATATATATATATAGTTTTTGCCCCTGGAAACTAATTATAAGCTTATTTGAGAATTCAATGGGACAGCGATTTTTTTTCGTTTTTTTATCGTTGCCGGTACCATACCATTTGCGGAAAGTTATCACTTTAAGGCCGGCGTAAAGCTGGGCCGATATCGTTGTCGTTATAGCCGACACCGATCCAAAACCACCCCATCCTTCTGGCCCGACACACGCCCAGGCGGACGCAAATTTGTCGTTTTCGGCACCGGCTGAGCGATATCGCCCCAGCACATTCTGCGTCGGCATGCCGATGTCGGCCCAAAACTTATCCGATAGGGCTGTGTTTGCTGGGCAGTTAAATTTTCATGTAATTTTTACTTGAATATATAAATGAAAATTAAATAATAAAGCGGAAATAAAAAGTGAACTATATTTAATCGGATAAAATTACCAAGCACCCTTCCCTTATATTGATCATGCTTACCTAATAAGAAAAGGTATTCTTCATTATTTGTAACATAATATTTAAAATATTCTGTTACATTATACTTAAAGAAGAATTTTTTTAAATGTTTAATTCTTTTTGCTTTGTTTAAAAGAAAAGTTTTAAGCATAAAAATTTCTCAACCGCAAATCCAATACAATACAGCTTGATAACATAAGAGGTTGTTTCAGAACAATGTATAATTTGCTATTTATGTTAAAACACAATTTTTTGTTCATTATCATTATTATCAGTTTTGGACATGTGAAAACCGGTGAATATAATACTATAATTTATAATGTTAGGCAAGAAATGTACTGCTTACGTCATGTCTGTCACAAATAGGATTGGCTATAAGTCACGAAGTAGAAAAAAGATTAAATTAGCTTGGACAAAATTTTAGCTCACATCGTTGCAAAGACGCAACGACCGAGAGTTTGCTTTTGTCAGCACTGTTGCTTCCCGCTTAGTCTTCAAAGATCTTCGTTAAATTTAACATTTACTTTATCAAAATTATTTTCAAAACAAAATGTCGCACTTGTGCTTAAATACTAAAATTCAAAGTATTTGTCCTTGATCAGAAAAATAAGAAAACAAGCTTCTTCAAAAATTAGAAAAAAATTCAAAATGATAGAAAGTGCTTGAATAAGAAAAGGCATAAAAGTATCTTCTTTCGGCGGTAATTAAAGCTCGATAAATTACTTGTTATCCAATTGCATAGAAGAGCTATCTTTAAATGCTGATAAAGTAAATCTGTGTATACTTGTAATATAAAATTATTTCGGAAAGAAATATTACCTTTGTATATTCATATGAGCTTTCAAGTGAACTCACCAGTCTTCAGCCCTTCCAGGTTAAACAAATCTATCTTAATTTGTATTGATTTTGCATTTAGTTTTTAAAAATGAAAAATCAATATTTTCTTTGATTGTTAGACAAAATATAAAAAAGTTCCTACCTCAGAATTATTGTCTGCCATTTCTTTGCACTTTTTGCTTTTAATTATGCAAAATGTCCTTTCGTTTTCTATTTAATAAGAAAAACCTAAAGGACGTTTTGAGTTGTCTGTTTACATTCATTAATAAAAACCAAAATACTCCCTTAGTAATTTACTTCTCATCTTTGAAAAGGCCCATTTAAAGTACTTTTTAAAAAATATTTTAGCTGGAATTTAATTTTATGATCTAGCGTTCTAAGATTTCATTGTTTAATTACCACAACGGTATAGTAATAATCAATAGCGTTCAAATAAGAACTAGGCAAGCATTTAAAGATTAATCGTTTTAAGAACATAACTTGGATTGAATTATCTTCAAAATCATCACATTAAAAAATATAAGACTGTCAATTCTTTTCAGAATTTCACATCTCTGAAATATCGCGGATTACCATAAATTTCTGAATTCAACTATAAAACGGACTGTGTTAAAATTATCTCTCTCTCTTATAGGGAACAAAATCGGACATTTTTGAAGCGTGGGGAAACGGAAAAGGGTTGAGTGCAGTGCATGCGGGGAGAATGATTGATGTTGACATCTTTTCCCCACCTTGAAAACTTAGCAACAAAAGAAGAGGGGGAATGCATTACTTGGTAGATATATATGCCAAGCCCGTCTTCTTGGGGGGTTTTTGCTTGGTTTAAATATCGGCCACCCGCCTTCAAGAGGTTAAGATATATTAACCTGCAGCACGAATATTCTTATAAATATTCATACAAACTAATTTCTTATATTAAAGCTAATTTTTTTTCTTTTGATTGGAATTTTAATTATGTCATATAAGATATTGAATAGCTTATGCCTTATTTGTTACTGCAATAACTTATCACAGCAATTTAAATCAGTGCATTAATTTTCTTTTTCTTTCTCTCTTTTTTAACTGAAAAAAAAATGTACAGAAATATGTATACATTATTTAATACTGAAGACTTTATTGTAATGTGTGTAGTGATATGTAAATTAATTTTACTTCATATTTTATTTATTTTGGTAAAAAATAAACAATCTTCCTCACACGTCCAAGTTAAACAAGATGGTATTAAATATCTATTTTAGTGTAAAACTCTAGAGTATCCTATTAATTTTTTTAAGTTTCATTTATTTGAAATCCATGTTATGAAATAAAATCTGAAAACTTCCTTGCATGTTATTCTTTATGGTGTTCTTAAAACATAATTTACGTATAAAATTCCAATGTTTCTTAAATAATTTATATGATACTTTACTAATTAGAATAATAATAATATAATTAATTTAAGAATTAGCATTTTCAAAGAAAGGTTGTATTCTTCAAAACTTTCAAAATATTCTGTTTCAGAAAAAAAAAATGCTTGTTTACATTTTGCGAATATAATATTATTGCATTAGGCAAGTCACATTTCAGTCATTCTAAGTACTTTTATTTATATCCAATTACTATAATTAAAAAAAAAAAATCAACTCCGGTTTCTATAGTAATCCTATGGACTTTAGAGTGCGAGAAAGGATGTCTGCTGTGACGTCATGAAAAGAAAGGTTTCGGCCCGGTAGAGGAAACTTACTATCTCACGTGGCCCCGATTTTATGTGTAATCAGTCGAAGAATAAACATAACCTTTTAAATAATTCATAATGAGTGCTTTATGTTCTAATAATATGTAATTAATGACACATAAAAATGTGTCCTGGCAAAGTCCTGCCAAATGTTAGTACAATTTCAAAGGAATTTTTTTAATTTATGTTAATGATAATTACAGAAAGAAAATTTAACACTTTTATTAGGTATTTTAGTAATGTTTTTCTTTACAGCTTATTTATTTATTTACTTATTGAAAATTTTAAATGAATTTTATATTTGGCAAAAACCTATTCATGAAAAGTCATGAATCAGTCTCATGTACATATATTTTTATTTCAATATTGTCTTCTTTCATTAAAAAATTCAGTAAAGTTCCATAAATATTTAGTAAAGAATTAAAGTGAAGTTCAGTAAAGACTTTTTTTTAAACCCAAAACATGTTTTATACTTTTAAAACTTAATCAGTTATGGTTGGTGATAATTAATGTGCACTGATAAAGGAATAATGCCAGTATGTGATCAAATTGATGATTGAATAGTATGAAATAACTATTAATCATTAAAATGCATAGTATATTGTGAATAAAAAAGGAAATTCATTGTGAATGAAATAGTTCCATATGTAGCATTGCTTTAACACGGCATCTGTTTCAATAATATACAACATAATGGAGCTTTTGAAAATGATTTCATACTTTTTTCATTCCTACTACTAAAATTTGAGTTCCGGTGTATAGATTTAAGATTTATTTGATTTTTTTCCTGGGCGGCTAAACAGCTAGAGCCGGCCCTGGTTCGCCAGCAGAACATCCGAAAATTCCGTACGATCAGGGAAGAATCAAACTCAATTTGTTCTTTATACTCACGAATAGCAAAAAAATAAAATGTTGTTTAAAGTGAATAATTCATACCTTATCGTAATCATAATTTAATTATTCTACAAACAAAAATGCCCTTTGAGATGAATTAAAATGCATACGGCTTAAAGAAATAGTTTAGTAGATTCTCAATAGATGGCGCCCCGAAGAATAGAAAAAAACGTAGAGAAAAGAATCTTTTTTTTCATTTTCTCTGTAGTTCAGTTTGCACCAATAGATGACGCTACTTGTTGAAATTATCAAGATACAAAATTCGCTTTGTAGGAGCTGACAGCTAAGACGTATCCATTTTGGAAAATACTGCAAAATAAGGCAAACAGGTGCGTTGCAGCCTATGGGAACACAAGGGCATGTTAGCCCCAATGTTTCACTTTATTAATCTTAATTGTTCACAAAGATGAAAAGAGAGCATACATTCGCCCCTCCCCCCATCACAAGAAGAAGCGTTCTTGCTTGAAAAATGTCTACCAAAGCGTATCTAATTCTGAAGCATAGTCACTCCAATGGGCGTTTTTGCGCCTCGATAGCTAACGCCACCTAGGCATCCGGCACATGAACTAATGTCCTGGGAGCCTTCTCGCGCATGCGCTCTGATCCAAGAACCATGCTTGCACAGTTGCACATCAAATCACATGGTGTAATTGTTATTGTGGTGCGCGGTTTATATAATTATTTCCCGGGATTTTTTCTATGATTTCTATTCCAATGAGGTTTTGATTGTGTTATATTTCATTGTTATAATTTAGTTATAGTAACCTCTATTCTCTAATCAAGTAGAAAGTCAGTTTGCTTCTGAAAATGCCGTATTGTGCATTTCCAACGTGTTCCAATAATGCCAAAAGTGGTGGGAAGCGATTTTA